>JAOYSI010004231.1:0-14474 GCA_025775065.1 Hiodon alosoides
TTTTCATAATTTTTTTGGTACACTTTAATTTTCTCATTGTTTTGGATTTTTTTTTTTTCCCCCCCCCCCCCCCCCCCCTGTATCTGTCCTTTCCGTTTCTGACTGAATTAATTTGTCTTCCATTCCTCTCTCTCTCTCTCTCTCTCTCTCTGTCCTTCTTTACACTGCTCCTTTATTCTACCCAGGTTGTCCCCTCAGTACAAGGTGTGTCTGGCTGGGTCGGGCTAGATGTGGATAGTTGAACAGTAATCTCTATGTAAGGCGCCCAGCTTTCCCTATCTGTTCTGCAGTCTTGGCTGCAGAGCACACAGGAGTCCCTGCATTCAGTCCAAGCCTCCCTTTGAGACCGTAATGGTTTTGGCTGACTCACTGCTATGCCAATAACTCTCAGATGGGCTAGCCGGTTGGAGTGTACCTTGGGATGCATCTGCTAGGGGTATCCGCTGAAAACCTGGATCCAGCGAAATGGCACGTCAAGGGCATTGACCTTCCCCTGGGCAGACCGATTCTGGGCTGTCGCACAGCTGGGCTTGGCCTGCGGCCTGGAGTAATCAGCTGAACAGATGTCTCGCCACTAGGTCCTCGGCCAATCCCACTGGCCCACAACATACGTCACAATCTACATTCCTGCTTACCCACTCATCTTCCTCACTCATTTTTCTCATCAAACTTGGGGTTTAGACTGGTCGTACTAGATAGTTGTGAGGTAGGGGGTCAAGATATGGAAAACGCCTGGTTAGAATTGTGCTCTGAGAAGAAGAGATGAACAGAGAGTGAGTTTTAAACTGAGTTTAAAATCTAAATCAGTTTGGAATTGCCAATTATTTGTGTATTTTCTCCCCAATTTGTAATTACCAATTGGGCTAATCCGTCTCTGCTTGTCACAACTAAACCTGCCACCGCGTACATGGATGTTGAAGAAGTACGACTAGTCTCTTCTAATCTTGGAAGACGGGACATTCTCATTGGCGACGAGCTAAGAGAAGCCCTGCTGATTTAACGCTCCCCAGTCTTGGCACATTTTTCGCAGCTGTTAGAAAGATCATTTAAACCTGATGGATCAAGTGGAGCAGACGATGTATGCTTCTGTGTGGGTGTTATAGCTTTGTTTCAACAAGCAATGTTGCATGGCTCATATTACTCCAAGGTTTAATCTAGAAAATGGATACCGTCTGCATGAGTGAATAGGGTTTACTGACGACGAGTGTCAGATGGGGTATGGTGAGCTGAAATTTGACTGACAAAGACGCCTTTTATGCTGGTTGAGGGAGTTGAGGGCTGTTTGGAAACACAAGTACCTTTTTAGAAGCCATCTCCCGGCACCCCTGAACCTCTGCTTTGTACACCAGACAAGATATCAGAAATCAACTTCAACTATTGGTCTCCATCTGTTTCCTTGTCCATTTTATTTCCCTCCCCGCTGTGTTCCTCTGTAACGCTGCTAGTCTTTCTGTCTGGTGACGGTACGGCAGCTTGGTTATTCCCGTATTTCTCGCACTCTCGCTCTGCTGTCATTCACTTGCCCTGACGCTTCGCACCCGGCGTCTCCCTGCAGATGTCGAACTACAAGCGCGCAACATTCGAAGAGGATGAAGTGGCGGACATCCCAGCCGACGGGGCCATCTCTCCAGACAGCGTGGAGGTCTGTGTGTAGACTACCGGATATTGTGACATTGTGGGAGGAAGGTGCTCTGCAGCAGACGTGAGGGAAGTCTTTCAATAACTCACAACCAACTCTAGTTGTCCGTACACATGAAATAGAATCCTGACGTTGCGTGTACAGAATGTTAGGCTCGCCTCCGGGTATAGAAGAATATTGTGGAGAAGGATGGCCTCACTGCCATACTCTACAGGGTTTTGGAATGATCATACTGTGACTCAAACTCTCAACATTTTACACTGGATTAATAACAAATCAGTTTTGGCCTTAACCTTGTCTTGACCTTCTAAATGAACAGGCCATAAAGCACCCTCTTCTACAATTTCTCTACCCTTGGGAGATAACTGAGGCTAGCCTACAAACCAGCTTTCTTTTCCCTATTATTATTATTATTATTATTAG
Organism: Hiodon alosoides; assembly: GCA_025775065.1. Classification (NCBI taxonomy): domain Eukaryota; kingdom Metazoa; phylum Chordata; class Actinopteri; order Hiodontiformes; family Hiodontidae; genus Hiodon; species Hiodon alosoides. The sequence goes on from JAOYSI010004231.1 coordinate 2,063, forward strand.
TATTATTATTTTCAATTCGTTTTGTAAGAAGTTTTGAGATGTGTCGAATGGAAAATGCTTGCAATGATAATGAAGACGCTGCAAAAAGAGAATAACTAGTTTAATTGGTTTTCTTCAGAAGTTAAATGCTGGGAGTGCCCAAAAGCTTTGTGTTGTACTGACCCGTCTTTGTGCTGCAGGTTGGCTTCAGAAAGGGTGGTATCCAGCTCTTGGGTCCACTAGGTAGGAGGACTCAGATGGAGGTAGTTCTCTCCTGCCTCCTGCTGGCTTCACTTCTGGCTCTGTTTGGTTGTGCGGTGACCCTCGGCGTCCGCTACAGTGGAGGTGAGACATGCCCACACATGCACGTTACTGCACAGATGTGGTGATTTTAGGACACGGGAATCAAGCACGTAGACATCAGTGTTTCAGTGTTTTTATTAGTGTTCTTTGAGAAATTACATTGGTGTGCCCTTTGGCCATACTATACCTACAAATGCGTTATAATGTTCAATTAGGTTAGATCCAAATGCCAAATATTATATATCCATTTATTTTATTTATAACAGGATGTTTACTGTGGAAGGCCCCAAAACATTTTTCCAGAATTCTCCTACATTTATGTTTTATGCACCATATTCCGATTTACGTTCTACTGAAACTTTCCTTCTCTCACTATAGAAATGTACATTGGGTTTTCTGTGAACAAACGCTGCGTGTTCTTTTAGATTTCAATTCTGTGTTGGGTATTCTTTTAGACTGAGATGGATTGTAACTACCCCTTCCAGACCCAGCCCACAGCCTGTGCTTGACAGAGGCCTGCATTGTGGTTGCCAGTAAGATTGTGGAGGCACTGGACCGCCAGGCTGACCCCTGCCAGGACTTCTACCAATACGCCTGTGGGGGCTGGGTCCGCAAGAACCCCCTTCCAGATGGGAGGTCCCGTTGGAGCACCTTCAACAGCATCTGGGACCAGAACCAGGCCGTTCTCAAACACCTGCTTGGTGAGTAAAGGGCATGTTGTAAAATGACAGACAGACAGACGGACGGGCAGGGATCATAGAGGGTTGATACACTTCAGAGGTCCTCAGTTTTGAAAAACTGAAGCCCTGATCTGTGCGTATGCCTGAGCAAATGTTCATTTAGCTTATATAGAAATGTGAATAATTTACTCTTGCTCAGCTGCCATTCGTGGTTTAAAAAAGCTATTGTACCAAGGGCTCACTGACAGCTTTGCGGCTATGGTTGAGCACTTAAAATATTTTTCAACGCATTATATTCATATTAGTTTTTTTAAATCCAATTCAAAATATGCATCTGCAAATATGTATCTGCTTCTGTTTGTTGGGATTAAAAATCCTGAAATTATGCAATAAATGTTTTTAGTTATTGATCACGAATAATCCACTCCTGCTTGTTTTGTATTTTGGAAATGTATCTTTTTATCCAAAAGTAATTGGTAATGCAATTCATTATTGTGATTTGTAAATAGTGCCTCAGCAAGAGTGGAGCTACCTTGGTTTAAAGGAATTACATTTTTTTAAGCGGTTATTATTTTGATATTTATATACTTTTATAATTTTTTAGGTTGATGTGTCCCAGCTATGTTGGATTTTGATTTAAGCCTTCAGCATAATCAAAACCTGTATATTTTTCCTGATTACTGCCCTCATGGAGCGACAATTTACAAAACTGCTGTAGCTACATGGTTCGGCTTCTTGTCGGAAACTTCTTTCTCAGTCTGCAAACATTATAGCCATTTTAACAATTGCAAGATTGAGGCTAATGCAATGTCAATATAATTGGTCTAACAGTAATAAGGTTCTCACATATAGGTCGTATTGTGGATAAATTATTTTCAGGATTTCAAACCATAACACACTAGTTCAATTTTCTTTGCTTGCCAGAAGCTAGTAAACACAGTGACACTTCAGCAATTGAGTTTATTATTGTGATAACCAAGAAGACTGAATTAGTACATTTCGTAGTCACCTCATGGGTGGGAGGGCAGGCAAAGTTCAGTAAAGAAGGCTTCCGTCATCGTGTCTGGCCTGGGATCTTTTTAATGGGCATGAATTGATTGTGTGTTGGTCCAGTTGGCTTTGATGCTTTCTTCATGACCTGCAGAGACCTGCAGTGCAGCGACTAAAAATACCCTCCTTGCCTGCAGAGAGTGCAGAGCTGAACGCTTCATTGAATATTAAATCAGACCGCTCTCTAATGGGCGCCCTTCTCCCGCTGGCCCAAGCGAGAGGTTCCGTGTTGCTGTGCCAGCCAGCCTTGTGTGCCCTCGAGCACTCCAGCAGACGCGACTGTGTGTGTGACCCCTCTGTGAGACGTCAGGATTTCCATTGAATTAGGTGGGCTCGTTCGCCATCCGTTGATTGCCATCAAACAGAAACGGAAGATTCAGATCTCTGAATTAATTGATGAGGGCAGTTGTGTACTCCTGTAGTCTCCCGTCAAAATGGCTTCTGTAATCTTGTTCCAAAAATTGATAGCCCTCCCACTTTAAAGGTTGTACAGCTGGAGCAGTCAAGGTTTTGGCGTGTCCTTTTATTGAGCACAAATGAGCGATTTAATTTTTTCTTAAATGCAGGAGAAAGGCCGGAATTATTAAAAGCTTTCCTTTGATGTTTGGTGCCAGAGCCTTTTTATTATTGACAAAGCACATGAGTTACTGCTCATGCACTGTGATTCAGTTTTTGTTTTTTTATGCAACCAACATAATTAAATGGTGTTGGTTTCTGCAGTATCTGTTTTTCAGGAATAGTCAGTGCATTGAGCCCACCTTCCTTCTCTCTCTGCCCATGTTCTCCTGTGTCCCTCTTTTTCCATTTTTGTATTCCCATCTTGTTTCTCATCCTCTGACTCCTCACCGTCTCTCTGAATGTAGGAGACATCGGAGGAGGGCGGAGAGCAGGTGTGTGAGATTCCGCGTTGGTTAAGGTTTGCACTGGAAGCTGTGGGTACGCAATCTGTAAGACGGGTTGGAGGAGGAGCTGTGCTCTAACATGCAAGAGACTCATTTTGGTGCCACACACGTGCAGCCGCGCGGTTTCACGCAAGCTTTCACGCACGCTTTCACGCACACTTGACACCCCATACACACTCATAGTCTTACGTGCGACAGGCTGTCCGGCACACGCATGTATATGAATGTGCTGGCACTTGAGAGACGAGCGGGGCTGTGGGTTGTCGGAAGACGCGCTGATGTCACTCGGCTGTGCGCTGTGTTGATTCAGTGACTCGTTGATGCCTTCGTTGCTTTCCACCTCTGGCCTCGATGCCCGTCTGTTGCTGTTCGGTCCCTGATGTAGAATTGTGGTTGTATAAATGGCTAATCTAGCTGATTTTACCGTGAGAAGGCCAGCTGGCAGGCTCCTTTGCTGAAATGTACTTCAGTAAACCTTGGAGTGACTTTCTCTGCTTCTGCTTCCATCTTCTTGCATCAGACTGTCCAATCAGACCTGTGAAAAGGCGCGTATCGCCCCCGTTATTTTAGCACCGTCATATTTTCACACGTCCTCCTATTGCCTACCTCCCCAAACAGAGAACGGCACATTTAATTCAAGCAGCGAGGCGGAGAGGAAGACCCAGCTATATTACCTGTCCTGTCTGAACGAACAACGCATTGAGGAGTTGGGTGCCCAGCCACTGATCGACCTCATCTCCAAGGTGTGCCATTTTGTTTTGTTTTTGTACGTCAAGTTTTTTACGGCTTTATTCACAAAGCCTTTACTGCTTCCTCTTCGAGTGATGGAGGAAGGCAGATTCCCCATTCGTTTGACGGCAGCTTTGCCGGCTGTTGCGTTGGGTAGCTGATGATGGTAAAGCGGACCCATGCAGACGCACCATTTAATTTCTGTCTATCTTCAGATAGGTGGCTGGAACATCACAGGCCTTTGGGAAAAGGACAACTTCATGGAGGTTTTGAAGACTGTGTCCGGACCATACCGGGCCCAGCCCTTCTTTACCATCGGGGTTAGTGTGGATCCAAAGAACTCCAACAGCAACGTCATCCAGGTAAACGGCCTGTTGGCGAGAGGTTTTTGGTTATTTTGGGAATTCATTATTGGCCTTTGGCTATTTCTTTTGTAAATGCTGGGGGGGGTGAAAGCTTTAATCAGCCAAGTGTGACAGGATAGGGTCAAACTAACCTTGTTTGATTTACGTATGATTGCAAATGCAGGGATTGTCAAAAGTGAAGAGAATTACAAAAGAAAAGACTTTAATTCCTTACGTGTGGTGTCCTGTGTGTCTACTTGTGTCTTTTCCCAGGTGGACCAATCAGGGCTGTTTCTGCCTTCACGTGACTATTACCTAAACAAGACGGCCAATGAGAAGGTAAGGGGTCACACCGGTTTCACAGAAAAGAGCTGCAGGTGACATGGAGATGGCAGGAGATGCATCAGCTGGGATGGATGCATTCAGCTGTCAGAAATAGTTTTTTGAAGCTGTTGCTCTTAATAACAAATTGAACTTCTCCAACCGCCAGGTACTGAAGGCTTACCTCGACTACATGGTGGAGCTGGGCCTATTGCTGGGTGGAGATAAAAACTCTACGCAGGGCCAGATGCAGCAGATCCTGGACTTTGAGACCGCGCTTGCCAACATCACAGTCCCACAGGATGAACGGCGAGACGAGGAGAAGATCTACCACAAGATCACCATTTCTGAGCTGCAGGTGTGTATCGGGTATATGTGGTTGTTTATCTGCCTGCCTTGCTGTAAGGTTACAGGGTTAGAAAACCAGGGTCCATAAATAGTTCACACAAATCAGAGACCACTTCTCAGAAATGTTTATGTACTGGGGCAAATAGTGCAGGGAAAGACATTGAAAAGAGATCTAGACTGACTGACCGACAATAGGTTACCCCTTGACAAACAAAAAGGCATGAATGGATATCTTTTTAAAAATAATGAGCCTCTTCATCTACTAAAGACCTTAAACAATAAGAATTGCCTTCATTTGGTTAACCCTTGACATGCACCTGACCACAAAATAAAATTATGCTACAGACGTGTTACTTGATTTTGACATCCAGAAAATGAAGTTCTGCTTCCCAAGGGCATTGAACCAAGCAACCTTGAACTAAGCATGTAATTTTTCTTGTATGTATGTAAAAATCTCAGTGTCTGGAGTGAGTTGGACCTACAAACTACATGGCACAGTAAACTCTCTACAAATTAGCTGTCTTCATTCATGGTTATTCCCCATTGTTATTTCAAAACTGGATTTGGAGAGCGTTCTGAGACTTGGGATGCGCATTGCTCTCAGAGAGAGAGAGCCTGTTGGAGAAATTATTTTTTGTCCTCCAACGCGTCCATGACCCTCTAACGGCTTTATCTGCTCAATGTTAAAAGACAGACAGGAAGCTTTTTGTTCACACCTCTATCTATTGAGCTTAATTTTTGAGGACTATTCTACTGCCCTTGTCAGTTTCCTTCAGTTTGTAGGCTTGAGGTTTGTATGATTTCAATGGAGGTGATTGCTAAGATAAATTTTCCTCTCGCACTGCAAATGGTTACAACAGAATTGTAGTGGGCGATAAGGCAGAAATATTTGTAGATTGGAATATTCTATCATTTATATACCCCTCCTTTCCTACTGAGAACTGGAGGAGGGAGAAAATATCAGAAAATTTGGAAGAGTCATGTACAGGACAAAGGTGTGAATGCACAGCCTACCCCCAAGAGGTAAATATTTGTGTCTGGTGTTTTACGGTGTGTTTGGTGCAAAGGTTTTAAATTAAACCTAAATCTTTGCTAAATATTTTCACAAACAAATAAGGCTGCCATGTGTTTTGTAGCATGGTGACCAAGTTGAGCACCTTGTTTTAAAGGCTTTTCATTATGTATGTCACAAGGGGGAACTGATTTTTCTGTGCCGTTTGTCTCATCTACCAAGAATCTTGTTGAAGTACATACTGTAGTCCTTAATTGGGTATGGCGTGTGTGTGAGTGCTTTTTGTATACGTTTAGTCTTTGACCTCAGTCTCCCTGTGTAGCTGCTGGCCCCAGCAGTGGACTGGTTGGACTACCTGTCATCTGCCCTTTACCCATTGGACCTGAACGACACAGAGCCTGTGGTAGTCTATGCCAAGGAGTACCTGCAGCAGGTGTCTGACCTCATCAACAAGACAGACCACAGGTGAGGACGACTAACTTCACGGCCAATGAGGAATGACCATCTGAACGCTCAGTTCTGACTGATGCAGGCTTTTTATTCGGTTTATTAACCAGATTATCTCATTATCGCTCATCCCCTTCTCCAGCCTGTTAAATAACTACATGATTTGGAACTTGGTCCAAAAGGGAGTGTCCAGCTTGGACCAGCGTTTCGAGAATGCCCAGGACAAGTTGCTAGAGAGTCTCTATGGCACTAAGAAGGTGTGTATATGTGTGTGAGCTGTTGGGACTGCTTTCCAAACTGTATTGGGTATTGAGGCCCAGCTGGGTATTTGTACTGGATAATACTTGGCCTGATCCATTATCGTGTATCTGAACTGGGTCCATATGTTCCAAGGCTGAGTATCCCAGTTTTTACTGGTTCGCCCTGTCCCTGTGTGACCTAGGGGTGTGCGTGTGTGTTTATGTCTAGGGCGTGTTTTGATGTGTCTGTTTGTCTTTTCTCCCCCTCAGTCCTGCACACCCCGGTGGCAGACGTGCATCGGCAACACAGACGACACGTTGGGATTCGCTCTCGGAGCACTGTTTGTCAAGGCGACCTTTGACAAACACAGCAAGCAGATTGTGAGTTGATTGCTAACAACGCACAAACACACACTTTTTATTTATTTTTATTTTTATTATTTTCTGAAGAGTGATTGCTTGTCGACTTCGATGTGTAATGTTTCAATAGGACTGTATAGTGCTTTTGCAGTTGAGGCTTTTGCATTAAACTTCTCTGCATTTCTCTCCCTTTGTTTCCATGCTCATTCTTCTATCTGTAAACAGGCAGAAGGGATGATCAATGAGATCCGGACTGCCTTCAAAGAGGCTCTGGACAAACTGGGCTGGATGGACAAACAGACGAGGCAAGCAGCCAAGGAGAAGGTGAGCGAGATGTGTGAGCCACTTGTGCGTTTCTGTATCTGTATGTTCTAGGAAAGGTCTTCTGTGACTGGGGCTGCGATGTAATTAAATTGCAATTAAACAAATATAAGGACCTGAACAATCGTGTGTATATATATTTTGTGCTGATGAGTCATGATTTCAGGCCGTACAAGAGGCTTGTAAGCTCCAGATAAGGTGCATCTCCTCTTATGGTGGTTATGTGGCAGTTTTGGGCCTGTTCTGAAGAGCAATAAATCTTGTAAATAGCATCTTCACCTAAAACATTTTTCATTGTGTCTAACAGCAATCGTTGTGAAGTGGAAATGGCTCCTAAATTAAAAGCTAGTTTTTGGAGGTTGAACAGAGCTGGCTAAAGTCCATGTTGTGATTCAGGACATAAACTGAGAAGCTGCAGACATAAAATCTTCTTCTGCTGCGACATTAAATCTGTAGCGCAGATTAAATGTTCAGATCACAGAAGCCTGATCAGTCATTTGCACAATATCTTTGAGTGCAAGTGACAGATCCACAGAGGATGGTAAAGATTAGCTGTTCATCTGATTTTTAAACGGAAAATCTCTTTTGATGCACGTTGTTATGGAAACGTTGTTGTCGTAGCAGTTGCCATACAGCTGTTATATAAAACTGATAATTATGTAATTCTGAAAACTCAACTGGAATTTCGGTTTGCATTGTAGTTTTTCTATAGTTAATTTGTGAAAACTGGTTAACAAAAGTGATCCTCTAGCACCCTCTGTTGGTATTAGTTACTCTGTGATGTGTAGGCATCACCTTCCTCATGTATATTTCAGTTTTAAAACTTGCACTGTTTAAAGGTGCAGCAAGTCATGTTTTCCTACAAAAAATAACCTAAAAACTGCACACAATTTTTGATAAAGATCCATTGTAACAAAGTTGTGGTGTCTGCCTTGCAAACGGCTTTGGCCTCATTTCACATTTACACTTGCATTTGCAAAGCAGCGTAGCAAAACATTAATGGTCTCATTTTGTGTGCGTGTGCGTGTGCGTGTGCGTGTGCGTGTGCGTGTGCGTGTGCGTGTGCGTGTGCGTGTGTAAATGTAAATATAACTAAATCGGTGTGTTCTGTATGGAGATGAAGGGCCGCAGTCCTGTTATTTAAGGTGTTCCCGGGGCGAGTAATTTTGTATTATAACAGAACTGAAATAAGAAAAAATACCTGCCGTCAACTGTGGATATTAAAATCTTTTTTACTAAAAAAACCAAACATTTCCTGTGTCTACCCGTTACCTCCCTGGGCCGCGAGATTTGTTACACCATTGGCTTTATTCTGATGCTGTGTAACTTTATTAATGATTATGGACCAATTCAGTTTCTCTCTCTCTCCTGCTCTGTTTATTCTCCGATTCAGGCAGATGCGATATATGACATGATTGGCTTTCCGGACTTCATCTTGGATAACAAGGAGCTGGACGATGTTTACGATGGCGTGAGTAGTGGAGGAAGGGGGACAGAAAATGTTACTACCTTTATTATTATCATTGTCATTGCATTTTTTTGTTGTTAGATGATCCAATACCAACAATGCAATATATTATAGATGTCTTTATGTATAAATACAAGAGAATTTAAATACCACAGCAAAATAAGTATGCTACATGAAAAGTTATATATTAGCTAAAATGTTTATAAAATTGAGCAACAAGCCCCTAAAATGTGTGCAGGTAAGTATTACGTTAGCCTACAACGTGAACAGCATTGTAAAACTTCTGAAAAGTAGGCTTGGGCTTTGTAAAACCAACTGCTTGGGGTCGGGCATGAGTAAAGGAGGCGAGACCAGGATGTGCGGCCTCTGAGAGGGGAGGGAGTGCTAGGTAAATCTGGACTGTCAGACTTGTTGAGATTTAGTTGATGTCATTCACCAGTGCTTTGTCCATTAGGAAGAGTGCACAGTGAGAGGAGAGCAATGGGGAGGGGAGGGTTTAAAAGGGGTCCCTGTGGGTATAGGTAGAGATGGCTTATTAAGGAAAGTGACAGTGTGATTAGTTGCAGGTAGTACGAAAGTGAGGAGAAGGGAGCCTGACAGTGGGTTATCACCATCCAATAAACATGATTTTATTTAAGGAACTGGAAATTATTTAGAAGAGCAGGTTAATGGGTTAGTCTCACAGCTGAAGATTGAGTGGTGGAGATTTGGGTTGCAGAGCTTTGACACACTGCAAGGGCAGAGAATAGGTCATGCCACACAGAGGATTCATGACTCTATCTCTCTCTGCAGTATGAAGTCTCAGAGGACAACTTCTTTCAGAACATGCTCAACTTCTACAACTTTTCTGCTAAAGTGATGTCGGACCAACTGCGCAAGGCCCCCAACCGAGACCAGTGAGACTTCATGTTGCGTTTTGTTTTTTTTATAGTAATATGGTGTTGTGTCGGGGATTGCTGATGTAGCTAATAAAATATTTTCTCATTGTTCTTCATTTCAATCTTACCCAGATGGAGCATGACCCCACCCACAGTCAATGCCTATTACATGCCTACCAAAAATGGCATTGTCTTCCCCGCTGGGATCCTGCAGGCACCTTTCTATGCCCGAGACCACCCCAAGTGAGTATCCCAGAATCCTTACTTGGTAAACATTGACCGACGCTGACCATGTAGCTGCACAGCTGACCGTGCCTGTCTGTTTGTCCCCTCGCAGAGCGCTCAACTTTGGGGGGATTGGAGTAGTGATGGGTCACGAGCTTACGCATGCCTTTGATGACCAGGGTCAGTGTTTGTCCTGCCCAGCAGCTCTATTATCCCATCATTAACCCTTTCGATGGCAATATTGCCAACATGAGCATTCAAATGTAACGTAAAACCAAAGGGGTGTATAAATATTGCTGTAGTTTGTGGATACTCCTTGCTATAGTAATTGTGGGAAATGCTTACAGTTCTATCGTTTCCGTGTTTTCTAACTCGGCTTTCACTAACATTGCCGCCATTTGGAATGCCGTGTGACCTAATATCTGTTGAAATATAAAGTAAGTGACATAAACTGTTTTAAAAAGGAAAAAAGTCGTTCTTTAAACATAATGTTTAGATGTAGAACCATTACTACATTTTTTTTCTAATGGTTCTTTCCTGTGAACCTAAGGAATTCAAGGCCATTCTGTCTCTAAATTGTACTGTGTTTTTTTGTAGAGAAGTATCCCGGCGAGGTTTTGTGCATTTTCTTGAATCACTGTTAAGGGTGTTCGTGTTCGTACCCTCTAACAGGAAGAGAGTATGACAAGGATGGGAACCTTCGACCTTGGTGGCAGAATTCATCTGTGGAGGCATTTAAGAACCGTACAGAGTGCATGGTGGACCAGTATTCCCAATACACGATAAACAGTGAACACATCAACGGCAGACAGACACTTGGAGAGAACATTGCTGACAACGGAGGGCTGAAGGCTGCCTATCATGTGAGTAGATGGAGATGTTTTCAACCAGTTCTGGGGCCCTTAAATGAGCCTACTATAAGTCACCAAAGTCTGCAGTGATCAGTGGTCGTGATCGTGTCTCCACAGGCATACAAGTCATGGGTGCAGCAGAATGGGGAGGAGAAGCTGTTACCTGCGGTGGAGCTCACCAACGACCAGTTGTTCTTTGTGGGATTTGCACAGGTGAGGCGCTTGGGAGCTGTCTCAAGGGGATTAGAGGTTGGTTGGAGGGGAGCACAAAGAGCCAATCAAGTGTTGCGTTACTTTCTGTTGGGACTCAGCTGGCCAATAAAAATAAGGAATACGCCTGGTTTTAAACTGTTAGTTTATCAGTTTGACTTCCAGAGTGCACTTTGAATGCCATATTCCTGCCAGTTCCTTACTGGTTGCGAGGGTATACCTTGTTTATGGTGCTCATTTGATAAAAACCTGCTGTGGTCAGAGTCCATTACCCACACAACCACGCTGCCATTGCTTCACTTCTATGACGGTCTGTGCCATCAATAAGCTAAGGTTTTACAGATGTTACTGAATAGATTTTTATTTAAAAAGGAGCCTCATTCACAAAAGTATTGCCGTATTTTTCAGGTTGGATTCCCAGCTTGTAACTGTTAAGTTGAGTGTAAAAACATTCATGTACCGCGTGTGCTCTTTGCGTAAGTCTCCCCCTGTATCCCATTTTGTCTCTAGGTATGGTGCTCTGTCCGAACACCTGAGAGCGCCCATGAGGGGCTAATGACGGATCCTCACAGCCCCCCCAAATATCGGGTTATCGGCACCCTGTCCAACTCTCCAGACTTCGCGGAGCACTTCCGCTGCCCAGTAGGCACACCCATGAACTCGGGCCACCGTTGTGAGGTCTGGTAGGACTGAAGCACGAGACGGAGAGCACTGGGATCTGGCAAGAGGATGGGGGGGGAGGAGGAGGAGTAAGGATGGCTCGCTTCAAGCACTGGACTCGTTTCACTTTTTCTATGTAGGGAACCATAAAACTATGCTGGATTCTTAAAGGGAACTGTGGGGAAACAGACGGAGTGAAAGGGAAAGAGATGCGGGGGTTATATCTGTTACTGCTTTATTCCGGTGTTTGTGGGTAGTGATGCCCGTTTGCCCTCTGCTCTGCAGTCTTCTGTGTTCTCGCCGCTCTACTTCACACCGAGGAGCAGGTTTGTGTTTATTTATTGTTTTGCTGAACTGGGGTGAGGGTGGTACCATAGGGGACTCGCTCTGTCCCTTTTGTTCTGCGCTTTTGCAAATCCCTGACTGTGTGCCCTGTTTACAACCTCAACTTCCCACTGCAGAGGAAGACCACTGTGACCTCACAGGAAGTGCTCAAGCATCTGTGGCCCAGACCCCGGGACCTCCCACAGTTTTGTCACCCACATTTTTAATTCACCGTTTGCGTATTTGTTTGTTGACAATGATGGAATGAGCGTTTCCTTTTAAACCGCTTTTTGCCAAAGATGTGTTTTTTTCTCTCACTCATGTTCTGTAGACATGCGTTGTTTGAGATGCAGTGTCTGCTAGATGAAGTTTGCCAGAAAATGTGATGTTGACTGCAGTCAAGACACACAAACCCACACACACGTATACATTGTACACACGTGCACAGTACTGTTGCTCCAAATAAAAAGTCTGATATAAAAGGATTTACGCTTTGTGAAACTCGGTGTGTCTCTACCAAGGGTTACCATTGGTCACCATTGTCTGAGCTTGCACTGTCCCTTCACTCTCTAGCCAATCAACGGGTGACCGACTGCAACACAGCAGCTGCACTCTACACTTCGCCAAATGTTCTGCACTCTTTAGGCTTCCAAACTAAAAGACTGAAAGGCCTGTACTTGTATGTACAGTGGGGAGAACAAGTATTTGATACACAGCCGATTTTGCAGGTTTTCCCACTTACAAAGCATGTAGAGGTCTGT
>JAOYSI010004232.1:0-12779 GCA_025775065.1 Hiodon alosoides
TTTTTTTTTTTTAATCCTATTTATGGAAGCATTTATTTAAATAAGAATATTTTTTTCTAAAATGTGGAAGATTTTATATATGTATTTACAAAGCCTGGTCTAAACGTTGAACATGGTAAAAAAAAATCAGTGTAGGATTTTGACTGCCCTGTGATGGGGTATTACATAATTTTCTGTACATTTACTATTTTTTCTTTTTCATGCTTTATGTTTCATTTGAGACTTTTGCTCGTAAAAAAAAAAAAAAAGTCCTTAGAGAGCAAGTAAAGCAAGTAAAGTTTCACAATTGCACGCAACATTGGTTAGTAAAAGCTTAATAGGCATTCTCTGTCTTTCCTGCTATATTTAGGTCTGTACTCAGTCACTGAAATGCAAGCCAGATGAACTTGCCTTTCATGTAGAATTTAAACCATGTGGGATTGATATCCTCTCCCTCTTCGGACTTCGAAAAGAAAAGTGTCGTATATTCTCGTCTGACTAATGACTAGATCTCTGCATCGCTCTCCACACTTTGGTCCGTTATCTGCAGGTATTCGTGCAAAAAAAATCTTTTATTATTTTTGCATAGGAAAATGCTTTAAGTTAGCTTTATAGTTGTAGAGGAATCATTATCTAGTGCTGCAAAGGTCTCTGTCCACTTAGATTATCATTAGCTCCTTATAAAGCTGCCCCCCTCCCTATGGCATATGGGTTCTTAACTCAAAGTAGCCGGACAAAAGATTTTTGTCATTTTGTTGACAACAAATATCCCAATAATTCATTACATCACAGCCATGCTTGACTCCACACTTTGTTTGTTTTAGTTGGCATCATGAAACCACTTAAGATATATTAATTAAAAAAAAAAAAAAAAAAAACACACATAAAATATCTAGTCATATAGCCTAGTCATCAACATCTCGGAGCTGGAGTCTTCTGAGCTGGTAAAGGCACTCGCATCCTGTTCACTGGAGTTTGCCGGTTCGTACCCTGCTCTTGTCCTTAGCTGCCGGTGACCGAGAGAACAGAGAACCCAAGCAAAATTGGCAGAGTGTAGCCTGGGCAGGGCCTGGGTGGGAATCGGCAGGGCTTCTCTCAGCTTGTCACTAAAGAGCGCCACTTAGTGGCTTCCTGAGGGCCTGCAGGCTGGCAATACCAGCTAGGGGATGTGCCCTCTCCTCTAATCGGCGATGAACCTCCCATGCAGGCTGTGTAGCCTGTGGTTTGGAAAAGAGACGGGATGCTTGACGGCAACAGGATTGGAGGACACACGTTCTCACCCTCGGAGTGGTGGAAGGAGGCGTGGCAACGACCCAATACACATTATCGTTAGCACGTTAGCAACAAAATGAATGACTACTCCCGAAATGACTTTAAGGTGCCACTCAGCGGCTCAGCGGTTAGTGCCAGGGTCCTGGTTTTGAATCCGGCCCTCAGGTCACTGTCTGTGTGGAGTTGTAAGTTTTCCTTGTGTTTGCATGGAGCCCCTCAGGTTACTCCGCCTCCCTCCCACTGCCTGGAAGGCCTGAGAGTGTCAAAGCCTTCGGAAATGTAAACATGCTAAAGAGGTCAATGATAGATGTTGCTTCAGTAGAGTACAGATTACACACAGTCAATGAAGTGGTATGAGTCGGTTGTCGTATGCTGTCAGGTCTGACTTGAGCTATATCTGGTTGTGCAGACCAAAGAACTTGAATCATTAAAACTTCTTGGCATTTATGTACTTTATATAACCACCCATATTTTTTTCAGGATCTCAAACACCCACATTCAGTATATAATATATTTAATGACGCTAGAATAGAGGACTTTCTGGTCTGATGGTTTCTTTGTGAATTCCGTCTGATTTTCTATGCATGCTAGGTGATGTAATATTAATAGTTTCAAACTGTTCAGATCTGACCAGAACATGTAGTTTTCAGAAATCTGAATGGAAATTTGTCTTTTTTATATTTCATAAAATGTTTGTATCTTACGGTGGGATATTTTCTTTAAGAAGTTAACCACTTACATTAAAGGAAGGGGTAGGGGGTGGGGCACTTTACAAAGTTCACTGATAAATGACAAACTATGATATTTCTACTTACCAGATTACCAGTTTTTTTGATAGAAATTGTATAAATTAAGGTAATTTCTGACACTGCAGCAAATTTGATTATGACATATGGAGTAGCTATAATATGACCAGTTAGATGTTCAAGATAAATTTTGAACCAGCAGAGAATATTCTCTGTTCAAGACAGCAGGCACAATTTTTTACATTGATCTTTAATGAACTGCATATCCAACTGCCCTTTAGATATGTGGATATTGAAAATAGACATTCTGCATATACCAATACCGTGCTGAAATATTTATTTTTTAAATATTTGAATATTCATGACTTAACAGTTTTCTTGACTTTTAACTTAAAACATGTAAAAGTTAAAAGTCAAGAAGATGGCATATGATGTATAAATGAAATGGTCAGAGGATTGCAAAATGGTATTTAATGCTTTCCCCAGTCACATTTTAAAGACATGCACATGCATTAAAATGCAACTGAAGCTAAAACATTTATTCAGAATGTAAGGTGCCTCTCACCATTACATCAAAGTAAAGGGGTTTATGCTAAAGCTAAAGAGTTAATGTACATGTCACTCAAACTACCCTCCAACCTCCAGTGACTGCTGACTCAACTTCTGTTGATAGCTTGACGTTTGTCTGACTCAGACAAACGTATCCAGTAGACTCAAGTCTGTTTGATAGAAATGTGTCTGACTACTGCACCGTGTTAACACAGTTCGACTGAAATTCCAGCTAATGCAAGCAAGTCGAGACAATAGAAACCAGCAGTGTTGATTTTGACACTGGCTTTGTAGATACCTGAGGCTAACCTCCAATGGATACCCAACAATTCCAAAATATATAAATACAAACACATATATCCGGAAATACAGGCATCTTCCTCATATATTCTCAAATTTTGTTGACGAAAAAACAACATATTTGAGCGCTATTTGTTTTTTCATAATAATAAGCGTTATACAGAGAAAGATTTAAATATTTAGTTGTGCATTTTGTGTATGCTTCGAAATGGACCAACCCCATCCAGTGTACAGTGGCACTAAACCATCGAGGAAAAATTATTTCTACATTTTCTGTTTAAAAAAAAAACATCGTAACAAATTACTTGTGTAAGAGTGCTTGTGATTATTTCAGAGGAGTTCGGTACCCAAGAAAAACACTGTCGGCTCTTGAGTGAAAAATGATGTCTCAAAGCCAATGGCTCTTTTTCTCACTGCTGTCCTGAACTCATGTAGTGCAGACATGAGGTGAGATGGAAAAAGCTTGTCCTTTCGATTTCAACATCTTCGCTTACATAGGACGAGTCTCAAGGGAACACCTGAAAAGCACATTTTTAATTTATTAATATTTTTTAATAGGTTTCAGCCACTTTGTCAGTTAACACAACTCTCTACTTTGCTATCCTTGAACAGTCAATACCCATTCATTTTGTCGTATGAGGAAGTCAACTTTTGATAGAAAGTTTGCAAGCATTCTTTATGAGATGAGAGATGCCAGTCTATAGGGAAATAGCAAACCATAAAGCCAATGGCTAAAGCATATTCTTAGGGTTGTGCCGGTTGATCAGAAATACATTCTGGCACATGGCCTGTCTCATGGGCTCTTCCTGTTTACTATTGTCTCTTCTTTTTGCCATGAAAGCACTTTAACTTTAACGAGTGTTGATTTTTCTCTGTCTCTTTCTCCCTTTTCTCTTTTTCACTTTGATCAGAAGCAAGTTTTGTTCGCCAGTGGGGCAGCCTTGAAGAATGAGCTGATAGGCGTTCTGCGGTGTAGACCGCAGATGGAGAAGTGCACGGCCAACTACAGTGACCGCTTTGTGTGGACATCATGCACATCGGAACGGCCGACATCTAGGCTCTCTGAAGTTCCAAACAGAGCCAGAGCAAGGAAGCCAGCACTTATTTCACAGAATGGCAAATTCGACACGTCAGAACGTTTGAGATCTCAACCGATTAGCTATCTCTCTGTTCAGAGACTAACAATGCCTACATCTCTTTCCGACAGTCAATGATATCACTATTAACACAGCCCCTGCTTTCTCATCTCGGCAAATCTGTTTAATGAATGAGGGTTTTGATTTTAAATTCTAGCATTTTCATATAGCAACAAGAGCCTAATTATTATTTTTTTTACCCTGGCCGTTTTACACAACCATGGAATGCATTTTGTTCCTATTTGGTTTTAAAAAATTTTTCACATGCACATTTACATCTTAAATTTTTTCGGATACTCTGAACATTCTAAATATTTTGAATTTTTCAGAACATTTCATCTCTGTTCCCCTCTGATTCTAATTTGTTAAAAAAATGAAACCATTTTGCATGTGCCTGGCTTAAGTCTGACTGGAGTATGGGACATCCATTGTACATTTTATAAAAAACAAAACAAAAAACTGAAAAAGTAACTTTTTTTTTTTATCTCTAATTGCAACACAATTCCAAAACCACTTAGATTGTTTGGACATGTGATTGAGAGATGAGGAGCCCAGGCACATCCACTTGGCGGTAAAACCTGGCCCTCATGACAATATCTGATGATAAAGGACAGCAAGTATAAAATCTCTACACGTTTACCTCGCAGTTTTGCTCTGTAATCTGGAATAATGCCCAATTTTGGACCATGCTTTTCCACCCACTGTCTTTCGTTGATGGTTACGATGGCTCCCAGTAGCTCTGTGGTTATCTTTTGTCACTGTGGCATCGGCCATTTACAACCCCATAAATCGGCGGAATATGCAATAACAACATTTTTTGTCCACAATAATAATCCAGCTACAAAATGTTATAACACCGTTTCTCAATTGCTTTACAAAGTGGCTTTGAGCTGCAGCAAGTTCAGCATGTTGGGCCCCCTGCATCGATACGGTCTGACCCCTCACTTGCCACAGGGCTGTGTCAGGCAACTTTTGGTAGGTACAGAATTGGTTGTATACGTAGTGTATACTGGTGAATGATTCCCTTTGGATTTCTCAGACCATAAATGTTTGCCTGTTTGGTTGTTGTTTTAACAAACGTTTTAAAGAAGAAAACACTTGAATCCGCAGTTTTGTTTAAAGCGGCTAATATTTACAGTGCGAGGGTTTGCAGTTAGAACATGTTTAAAATACCATTGTGTATTTTCCCCCCACATCCGCTCCTCACAGAAACGAGTACAAGTGGTTTGGCATTCCATTCCGAGGAAGCACTCAAGCTTTCTATGCAAAAGACTGTCGAGCCTTCCAGTCCTGACACGGCCACATTACTGCGAAAAGGTAGGGGAGAGATTCAAGCATCCCCTGCCGAATCTCTAAACAACGTTCGAACGCTCGTCCATGAATCACCCTGTTCTGTGTAAACACATTTTGTCAAGTGGCACTGGTGCCTGTCTGTTGCCGATTTGGAAAGCACTGGTGAAATTCTTCCGTTTGCACATCGAGCATTTGAACTGGTCTCCCCCAAAAATGATGTAACCACGCAGTAGACCGTGGCCCAAATTGGCGGAGGACCGAAATGTGACTCAAACTCTGACCTTAGTGGCAGGACCGGGTGTACTTCTTCCATAATGACTGAGAGGCATAGCATTGATACTGTGTTCAATGCGTGCTCAGTGTTCAGTTAACATGGATTTGACCCAGCTGTGTTTTTAATGAAGTCAAAAGCAGGTGCGACTGCATTTTTACCCGACAATTGTGTCCTTTTCACAAACCCCTGCATAGTCTCTGCATTTAATTATTGGATTATTTTTTTGGCTTAGCAAGGGAGCTCATTTGTTTTTTTTTGGCATTCAGTATTCACTCATAGTAAAACACCGGAATGCAAAACCATACATAAGGAAAGGTGTTTCTTGGCTAGTGCTTATAGTGATATGTGCAAATGTTCTCAGGGTTAGTGAGTTTTATCTCCTGTGATTGGAGATTTAGGAGGATTTAGCTTTTCAAGAATGTGAAGAAGTCATTGTGCCGATATGTTTTCTTTGAAAAGGACCTGCGTATAAACGTGGATTACAATATTTTTGTTATTTGTGTGGGTGCATGCGTGCGTGCGTGCGTGCGTGCGTGCAACTGTGTGAGTGAGTGAGCGAGCGAGTATGATGGACACTGTAGTTGGCTCAAAGTGATACAAAGAGTTGTTTTTTTTCTCTGTCAATAATTACGAAGCTGCTACAAGCACACACACAGAAATGTCGGCAATTTGCAACACAGTGAGTTGTCTGTAAAAACAAATTCCTCTTCCACTTTTCGTTTTCCCAGCCAAAAAAAAAACATCAACAGCAAAGATATTGCTAGAAAAATTTGAAGAGCACACATAATGTGGTCTCAGCACCAAAACCCTGACAAACACGGAAAGTGAATAAATTTTTTTTTTCAAATACAAAAACAGGGATTGTGCCACTTGTCTGTAATTCTCTTAGCACTTAAAAATGCTTTCTGTAATCTTTCTTTAAAAAAAAAAAAATCAACCTTATTGTTAAACAAAGGGATTAATTGTTTAGCTTTTATAAAATTGTATTGAACTGTATTGATAACGTAGACCCCTGCAGCTGAATTTAGTTCATTCAGAAATTTCACGGTTTAATAAGAACATATAGCTACCACCTTCTCTGGCTCCCAGCCCATTTTCATCCTGGTTTCCATATGCCTCTCATTAGCTTGAATTATTCAATGAAATTGGAACAGGCTATACTTTCCTTTATAACACCACATTTTTGTCTTTTATGACAAGGTTTAAAAGTTTAATGTACCCCTGATAAAATATGCATATCTTAATGAAACATCTCTTTGCACAGCTCGACAGTTTTGGTCACCTGCTCAGAGAGTCTTTGTTGTTGAAGTACACACTTCAAACTGAAAAAAAAAAAGAAAAAAAAAATGATCAGGAAGTAAATCAGAATTTTGATCACTAAACATTTCCAGGGAAAATGCACAGTGCAGATAAACAACCTAAATTATTATCTTTACTAAGAGCTGAGCAGTGCAATTACTGAATTTGATTACGGGCAGTGATGCACATGGTAATACGAAATTATTTGTTATAACATTTTTTGAGTGTTTATTTTAATCTGTTTTCGTAAAGTTTTCATCAAAGTTCTATGCATTCCCTATTTGCAACAATGCTATTGATCAATAATTGTACCAATGCAGTGTTATCCAAACTTGTTTGCTAAATTAGACCTATTTTGAACTTATTGAACACTAAACAATCAAACAGTACATGAATGCCTGTATGTCTGTCTGCCTGCTTGACATAGCAAGCTACAACCACTAGGGGCAGTGTACCGAAAACCTAACCTGGCCCCTGAGTTCTGGGGAAAATGCATTTAGACCGCATTATATGAAGCAAAATTCACATTAGCTGAATTTTTACGGCCAAAGCCTTGAACCAATCGTATCCCAGCAGGCCGTGTTACTTGTCTCTGAATCACTAGCAGGGCCAGGGAGTTAGTTATCTCTCAGTGTTGTTCTCCTGAAACGTTAATTCTGGGGGTTCGTAAGGCCACAAGGAACAACATGTGTCTTCACTGATCAGGGAACAGGGCAGCTCCAGAGTCCACTTCCATTTGTAGGTTGTTGTTTATTGTGGTTACAGTACGGTAGGGCTGCCTTTTCCCGCGGGTCTCCTGGTCACTAAAATTATTTACAACATAGCCTCCTCCATCTTCCTCTGTGTGAGCCACAGGCCAATCAGACCGTTTCCTGCAGAGAGCATGTTGTACCATAACTTTGCCATGCATACACAAGCAATACGCACACAGCCTTGTTAAACAGACAAGAAGCAGGTACACGAGGCCCCCCGATAGTGGAAACGTGGTTTGTGGCTCTCGCATGGTTTAGCTGGACCTTTTCACCCTCCTGCACACGTGTTCTGTTGCAGAGTTTGACACAAAATTATCACTTTGTGCTTCTAAATAGTATGGCTTTTCCAGTTAACGACCGTGCTATCCAAAAATTCAAAATTATGAATCACCTCTGTCCTCAAATTTAAGTACGTTTAAAGCATGTTCAAAATTGTGTGTTTTGCGTTTCATTCCATGAAAAGAGGAAGATGGATTTTCAAAATTGTGCCAAAAAAGAATAACAATGATGCCTCCAAACGGCACCCCATAGTTTAATGACATGGGCTTTTAAAATATGATTTAGTCTGAACCCTATAACCAGCTTTTCAAGTTCTTCTCCATTTATTGCTACAATACTTGTCAACACACGTCCGAAAGATATTTCAAAATTACACATGTTGACATAACACTTGAATGCTCCTTATTAACCTTTTGATAAGACACAGTTTTAACACAACGCAGTAATGAATACAACCATTGCATTACCACTGGTCTGTTGGCTGTTGGTTATTAAAAGTCAAATGAACTTACACAAATACTTACAAATCTACGTATGCAAACGTTTGAAAGTTATTAATTTTCTCTCCAATCTGTCAATATTACTCTCAACTCATCACTGCCAAATCCAGGCACCCAACACAGAACAGTGAGGAAGGATAAGTAGTCTCCTTCTGTCAATTGGCCTCCAACCCATCTTTGACTCAAAGCCACAAAGCCTGTGTGAGAGATTCAGCACTGTTTGGAGGAGAGAAATGCCCCTATCTCAGGCACTACCAGCCTGCAGGAGCCCAAGGCGCAGACAGGAGAATACCGTCAAACTGAGTTAAGCCTCACTGAATCCCACCCATTCCCCGCCCGGACGCCGCTCTGCCGATTGCGGGTAGCCAGTCTCCCGCTTACAATCAGCCGATGACACAAACTGGAATCGAACCCGTGAAATCCAGCTCACAGGGCTCGGTTAATCGAGACAAGCAACTTTATAGACTGAGCCACTCAGGAGAACGTATGGAGAAGACTGCATTGTATCATAACCAGTAACAAGTGAACTAAGATTTCTTTATCAGAATGTAGATATCTAAAAATTTTCAATGTGGGAACTATAAAATGTTTCTTCTCCCCCCGGATTTCATTTTAATCAGAGAACTTTGCTATGCAACACATTTTATAAATAAAACATTAAATAGATTTAAATAAATAACTAAATATAGACTGTACATACTCTTCTCTCACATGCAAGTTGCACGCCTGGCACACATAATATTGTTTCTTCAGGCTTCGAAACAAAAGTGACGTGATGCATTGTAGCATTTTCAGAAACAAGTTGTATGCTTGTCCCTAGAGTCATTAGGCAAAGTATCAACTATGTTTTCAAAACATACGCAAGGATGAAGAAATAGCCGTGGGTAATGTAATGTTCTTTGGAACAGCTCTCTTCTTATAGGCTTTTATTTAGACATTTTCACAGTGGCACGTGGAATCATAAATAAATAGCTAACTACTATGGCATTTGCTAAAACTGCTTTTGTCATGTTTTAACCGATGTCGCCTCCTAACTTGTAATGGAAAGTGAGGCATAATTTTTGATATTCAAGAAGATTTCTTTGTTTTTAATGTGCGTGACTTCCTGGATATTTGTTTATTTTCTGCACGCCCCTTATTGCAATAGAAATCCCGGCCTCCCTTGGGTGACAGTTCGACGACTGCAGTTCAACAGTGTAGATTATGTATCAGTTACACCCTTAAACCACTTGTGTTATGCATCCCAGAGTTTGATGTTATCTCTACATTCAGCGGAGCTCGGTTATGTAAGAAGTGGAAAGGGCTGCATTCCTCACCTGTACATTCAACTTGCATGCAGTGCAGGTCTCAGTGCAAACATAGGTGGAATATTATAAAATCCTATGCCTCAAAAAAAGTTTATTTTTTATTTTATAAAGAAGCTCAAACTATAAAATTTATACAAGAACTTATACAAAAAAAAAGATTTTATTGTACATTACTGGAATAAATTATGAAATGAAAGAACTGGGGTTTTCTAATAATAATGTTTGCATTTCAAAATGGTTGTTCACATGTACAATATGTGTATATATATATATATATATATATATATATATATATATGTTAGCATTGTTACAAGTACATGTTACATCACAATTTCAGAGCGTTATGTTCACATGGTACTGGAACGTGACAGGGGTTTGTGCAGGCTACACAGGGGAGATGTCCTGACTGGGGTGCGAAAGACAGCTCAGATTCAGGACAGATCAGCTCCTGGAAATAACCCTTTGTCAGGTCGTGACTGAGCACAACTTGCCCAGCCACTGTATTTATTTGCCGGATCAAGGAGATTTCAAATAACATCTGAAAGTAATTTTAAAGGTTTTCATGGAAATGGGGCCATGATGATGGTAGTCCTCAATCTCCACCAGCAGGTTTCTGATATGCTCAGCGTGATTCGGTCCAATTCTGCTCCAGGATTTCTAACAATTTCATCATCTGTGCGGGGCTCAGGTCTGGTCCTGGGTTTTATTCCATTGTCCAAAAAAATTATGGCCAAGAGATGATGAAATACGTGACCATACTGTTTAAGTAAATTTCTTTTTTTTGAGGTTAGCAAGGTGAACCTGTGCAAGTTGATGAATACTCAGTTCCAGTTTAGCTAAAAGTTCCTGCCAAAAAACACCAAGATTGTTTGCTATAGCAGTGATTGTTGAGAGAATCTTGTGCCCCAGAAAATAATTTCAGAGGCTTCTTGGTTTTAATGCTGCTTCATGTCCTGGTAGGCGTGGATCTTCCCTGGTTGCCAATCATTGAACAATGTCAATCATTGTTCGCTTCGAATAGTCACTTTTGGGTGCCCCCACATGAAAATAATCTGGATCTGCCCCTGTGTCCAGGTGCTTTTAGAAATTTTTCGAAATTTTGGATGAAGTAGAGGAGAGCTCAATTAGAATGACTTAACTCTCTCTCACACACACACACACACACACACACACATTTGTGAAACCTACTAGCAAAGTTGAGGTTTGGCAGGAACACCAAATTTTAGACTTTCTACGTTAGTTTACATGTTTTTTTTTTAAGTTGAAATACTTCACCAACCTATCTGTCAAATCTGCTGTACATAATTTCATGAATTGCCTTCCCTGTAACAGCCATGGTCCATTGTTATCTGGTACTTCAATAGAATAATTTAATCAGAATTTGACATTGTGTTGGTCAGGCTTAGTTGAATACCTTCCCAGTAGCTAATGACATAATCCAAATTGACTACCTCTGAGGTCCTACAACAGCCCATCCCAAACCTCTCCAGGGATCATCCATGATGGAAACTCGGACCAGGGAATGTTTATAAATACATAAGCATTTACTGCAGTAAATTTTCATTAAAATAGTAAAAAGCATTTAAGAGTCGCAAACGTATTTATAGATGTTTGATGGAAATCTAAGGAGCTTAACCTTACATGGAAACGTTTATTTTACAGTCATGCGATTTTATTTTCCAAATGTAAGATATGGAAAATAAGTAGTATTTTTATTTTTTTATTTTTTTTAACATAATAACCATTAGGGTTAACTTTTGCAGACTATTTCAAAACTATTACACCTTTGACCATTGCACCTTTGAACAGGTCAGCGGGAACACAATTAACACCCTTGGGCCCAGAAGCCAAACTCATTTCATGGTAAACTCATTTTGAAAGGTTAATTCCTTTTGTTTTGCCTATGTTGCTTAAAAGCACATTTAACATTTACACAGTCTGACGCCCCCCCGGAATGTAAATACCGTGCTTCGCTGCGGTGTTAGTGCTCGTATTTACCACACAGAGCTCAAGGTCTCATCAGAAAACATATCTTAGGAATAATGATATTGAAGTTTGTCTACTTTATTCCTGTGTCAACCAAGATCGCCACCTTAACCCTTATGTAGGTGCAGAGAACTGTGGCTGGACTGAAACGCAAAAATACTATTACTGCAGCCTCTGTTTTCTTTTGTGGGTTTTGCGGGTTCTGACATTCCGGCGCCTTTCTGTTGAATGGGAACAGTACACTTCCCTTTCCAGACGTCTGCAAACCAGCGAGTGTTTTAACGAGTCTATAAAACTACACCACTGCAATAACTGCAGCAATGCGCTATAATGCTGGAATACTTTACACAAAGACAAATGCCCGACACCGTTTCATAGACTAGTAAATTGTTTTTTTTTTGTTTTTTTTTACCCCCATCTCGTTTTATTTGTTTAATTGCAAGAAAATGCATTTGGGTTAATGTAAAGTTTTTGAGAGTTTGTGTTGACTGACATTCTGATTAATTAGCTAGCCCGCTAATGAGCACGGTAGTTAATGACAGTGGTTTGCTAGCCTAGCCAGTTTGCTGCCAGAAGGTACAAGAGTTTATTAATAGTCAATTGTTTCAAGACTATTTTTTTCCTTCTTACTCTTCACCGTTTACCTTTACGACTATTTTAGCTATTATAATTGATGATTAAAGAACGGTTTCTTTAACGTTTTTGTTTGTTTCTTTAAAATTATCGTCTAGTTGGAAGAAAGGGAAATATGATCATAGTTCTTCATCAAGAGGTCCTTTCTAACTGATACGCCTGCCTTCATATTTCAGGAACATGACGCAAGCTGTTGTGGACTTGAACAATGCTAGTTGATGAATGGGAACCAGTGTTAATAGGAAACAGCAATGCAGAGATCTGTGTCCAAAACAAACCGCAGAAATAGAAAGAGGGAATTTAATTTTAGAGGCAAAATTAACTGATGTAATCAGTGACTGATGTTACTGTTTTATAACAGTGTGTCAAAAAGATCTTGATCATGGTTACTCTCTCTCACACACACACACACACACACACACACACAAACACACACACACCCACACACATGTGCATTTCTGTTTCCAGTGTTAA
>JAOYSI010004234.1:1459-11751 GCA_025775065.1 Hiodon alosoides
CACGTGGGTGTGGACATTGGCCTGTGATTCACGTGGCCGTGGACATTGGACTGTGAGTCGCGTGGGCATTGGCTTGTGGGTTGTGTGGCCGTGGACATTGGCCTGTGAGCTGCGTGGGCATTGGCCTGTGGGTTGCATGGGCGTGGACATTGGCCTGTGAGCTGCGTGGGCATTGGCCTGTGGGTTGCATGGGCGTGGACATGAAGCCGTGTTGAAGCCGTTTTGAAGCCGCATTGAAGCCATGTTGGAGCCGTGTTGAAGCCATGTTGGAGCCATGTTGAAGCCGCGTTGAAGCCATGTTGGAGCCGTGTTGAATACGAAAATCATTGCACTGAGACTAACTGACCCTCAAAACAGTTTTAACAGTACACAGGACCAGTGCTTTGCATCACTTTTTCACAGGGATTTCGAAACTTTTTATTCTACTGCTTGTGGCAAGACAGTAAAGTGTGTTGCCAGTCAGGAAATTCCCCCAATGAGACAGAAGTAAACGTTTCTGCTCTCTCAGGAAGTTAGACAAATTTGTGGTATTACCTCGATCCCATCTATATTATTGGTTAAAATAACTGTAAAAATAATAATAATAATAATAATAATAATAATAATAATAATAAGGACATTTTCAGATATCATGCTCAAATACGACAGTGTTTATATTTACCCAGTCGCTAATCAAAGTATAATTATTATAATGACAAGCAAGATTGTCCATCCCAATCTTTCTCATAGCAGATCCAACACCTGTTCAGATTTAGTTCACTGTGTTCAATAACTGCTGTGTTGATTGGGCCTCACCCAAGGCTCACTCACAACTTGCACTTGTGTAGGTAATTGAGTGGCAATAAAATAATTTGATTTGACCTTAAAGTACTCTATTCGTCAAACTGTCCTCATGATGAATTCTGGATGACAGAGGATGGTTTTATAGATATGTATAAACCTTGTAATTGTTTCTTTTTCTGTTTCTTTATTAATGTCTATGTTGGGAAACCCTGCCATGGTCTAATTTCACACACCGTATGTAGGTCAGCTCTGCAGAGTTTGTGCTGGAACGGGTCAGTTTTGGGTTGTTTTAAACTCTATAGTAAAGAGAATGTCTTATTGTCCAAAGGAAAGGTCTGATGTGAAACAATGCTGACCTCATGGACTGTCCGCTCCTTTCGTGAGAGAAAGAGTCGTAGTCCTTGACTGTTTAGAAACTGTAACTCCATTTTAGGAATATTATTGAGTTACATCAGATATTTAATGCTATTCTGAGATTAGTCCTTATCCCACACAAATAAAACAAGTCAATTCAAACTTGCTCTCCGCACAGATGTGACATGAATAGGTTTTTGTCCACTTATCTCGTAATTGGGGTTTTCTGTGGGAAACCCTGCTTAAAAGTCTCCACAAGACGTGAGTATTGTTCCCTTTCACATGTAATTCCACGGCTGGTCATGTGCACAGACTTTCCAGTGATTGTCTAATACGATTATATTCTGTAGATGGTCAGTGGATTGTGGAGTGGAGTCTGTGCTGGTGACCCGCTGGGCAGGGCGGGGCGTTGACTCTCTCAGACAATCAGGTTTCCCACTGCTGCCGCGCTGGCAGGACTTGATTCTTGGTTCACTTATCGCTAAATAACAACGTTGCAAAACAAGGGAAAGTTCATTTCATGGTGCAATGCTCTTGGGCAATAAGAATAATAATAAGAAGGGGGGGGGCTTGTCTCCATACTGGCAGGTTTGTGTCAGTCACGTCAGGGCCATACAAATAATGCCATACAAACATGGCCCTCCCAACCCCACTTAGTGACAAATTCTATTTGTGAAAATACGCTGTAACAAATAAAGTCTGATTGACTGATTGAATGTGTCTGCGTGCCGAATTATTCATCTGAGGACCGTCGGGCTTAATTTCTCCTGTTCCATTGGGAGTTCCCATCCCGCAACTGACGAGCTGGGCCGGGCTCATTTTGGGAAACCACAGAATCCCCTTTTTCCGGAATTTACACAGTCAATCATCGACTGATATATTCAAAGTCAGGCACAGTTCCAAAATAAACAGCAATCCCGGTCCTTAATTTCAACAGATAATAAATTAGCCTTTTGTTGTGAGTCAGAAAACCCCCAGCATTGGCAAGAGCCGCTTCTCAAAAGCAGAGAATTCCCCAAAGCAAAGCGTGCGGGATTGACCACATGACTGCCCGCATCAAAGCAACCAGCAGCCAGTTAGAAACAGGATCCCACCCGAAGACCTACTTCCTGTTGATGCCACTTAATGAAACAGGAAAAGATCCATTGATCCGATGAGATCCTTGGTGTGCTCTCACAGCAGGAAAAACTGTGGGATGAAAGCTGTTTGGCCTTCCGCAGTGTGGCACGCATGTGCGCGCTCGGTTCGGGGGTGGGCACTGACGGGAAGACGGGGATTTCTGTGATGCCTTTTTATTTTTTTATCCTGATTTTTTAACACAATTATACATATAAATATACATATCTGTTTCATTGCATCACTTTCTCCATTTTTTTTTCATTAACCATGAAGGTGGGGCAGGTGTGTCTCGGACGGTGGCTGGAAGCGTGTTTGGTGTGACGGTGGGGCAGGTGTGTCTGGGACGGTGGCTGGAAGCGTGTTTGGTGTGGCGGTGGGGCAGGTGTGTCTGAGACGGTGGCTGGAAGCGTGTTTGGTGTGGCGGTGGGGCAGGTGTGTCTGGGACGGTGGCTGGAAACGTGTTTGGTGTGGCGGTGGGGCAGGTGTGTCTGGGACGGTGGCTGGAAGCATGTTTGGTGTGGCGGTGGGGCAGGTGTGTCTGGGACGGTGGCTGGAAGCGTGTTTGGTGTGACGGTGGGGCAGGTGGGTCTGGGACGGTGGCTGGAAGCGTGTTTGGTGTGACGGTGGGGCAGGTGTGTCTGAGACGGTGGCGGGAAGCGTAAAACTTTAACAAAAACAAAAACCAGCAAATTAAACAAAGAATGCACAGAAAACCCCCCAAATCAAATGCTCGTACAGCCAAAAGACATTCTTCCTCCTTCTTGGCCAATTGGACCGGTGCCTCCTGCGGTTACGTGGGTGTTGTTGTGTGAGTGACTGGGTAACACAATGCCAATAAATGCCAATGTTCTACACAACGACAACAAGCACAACATCCATAATGGTGACATATAGTAAAAGTTGATTTGGTCAGTCTTTACACTTTAATTAATGCATTTAAAGTCTGCATATGTTCTTATCCTGAGCAAAATACAGAATCTGTTTATGAAGCTGGATATTTTCAGAAGCGAGTATCTCCTAAGGCCATCCGCTCGCTTGGGATTTGGGAATTTCTTGTTGGTTTAAAACTCGAGGTTTAACCAAACAAAATGTACATTCTGAAGCTAAAATATCTGAGCAACATGGGCCACTTATAATACACGTAAAAGACCGATGGAAAAATTAGTTGGCTACCACATGTTCTGTCCCAATGCATCGTACCTTAAATCGTATAATCGCCAACAGCTAATGTATTGTTAAACGTCTACTGTGTATGCGTTTTATATGTTTAGTCGCCCCAATTGGGAAAGCACAGAGTCAAGCGAAGAGGGGATTGTGACAGGATGTGATGTGTCGGTGAGGTCACGTCTCCGACTTGATCTGCATCCCGCGAAGTTTTGTACTAAAGGCGAAGTCTGTAGCGGCCGCTTCTACTCTTTCGAGTAGAGACAGAGCATCAGATATGAAGTTCTTCAAGCGATTCATCTTGTGCCGCTCCGCGACGAAACTTCACGGTAAGGCGAGTTTTTAAATACATAATTTCTATTATACTGTACTTCTATAGAGCCATACAATGTTTGTCATTCATTGGTAGAAGAAGGGTCAAATACAGGAATTTCTCAATTTTAAGTAGATGATACATTTATTTAAAATTATTTATCCAGTCCAGCGATTTTTAGATTAATTCTCAGTACTCCAGAAACCTTTGCAAATAAGTTTGGACCGACGAAAACAGGGAACGGCGTCTGAAATCAATCAAAACTACATATAGCTGAGATAAGGGGGACAATTTCCAATAAAACGTTCAACTAACATTGGTTAAAAGTGCATCGAAGAGCCACGAAATATAACCTTTCTAGTTTTGGTTTATTGATCCGCAAATACATATTTGTACGTTTTAAAAGAGCAGCCATGTCAACATTTTTATTTTAAATGACAATTATAAATGGATGGTTAATTATTAATTATAGAAACATAATTTATGTCAGTCTGCCGTGGTGTACGCCCTTGTTTCAGTTTATTGAGTATTGACGCGTACATATTTAATATTGTAGCGTTGGGAAAATGCAGTTCAGGATTTATTGGGTTTTTATAACACAATTATACAGTTGGTTTCATTGCATCAACTTACATATGGTTTTCAAATAACGAGGCTTAATGATTTTGGATGGCTGTAAGTTCTGAATACCTTTGAAGGTTATTGCCTAACGAAAATAGTCGTTGTTTTTCCAATTTGCGTCAGTTTTGACTGTGCGCGTTTTGCACACAGGGCACATTATTTTTATTTTTTCATTATGTTTTTTTGGCATTTGAATGTCATGGTTCCTCATTTCTGTTTTTTAATTCGCGATGAGAAATTTCTTTACGGATTATTTTACGAATTAGGAGTTTATTTATGTGCGGAAACGACAGACGTGCGTAAACCGGATAAACCGCATAAACTGTGTATCATTTATTTGCAGACGAGAATAAGTCTTCTGGAAGGGGATGGTTCCTGGAAAAACGTGTAAGGATCTCTAGGCGTTCCAGGGCCAGCAGCAATGCTGATTCCGTTTCTCCGACAGGTATGCTGGTAACACATCATATCTATTTTTTATTTTAATGACAGTGTGCCTAATCTCATAAGTTTCTATGTTATCTATCTTTTGATTTTTAATGAATTAACAAAGTTCACTTGGTCCCAAATCGTTCTTCTCCAGTTGTGCTGAGTTTTGAGGAGAACTTGAGGCAGGGGCACCTTCTCCTGGCTTGTCAGCAGCTGGTGTCTCGGGAGGAGCAGCTTTTTCAGGAGGACGAGATCACACAGGAGGAGGAGGAGAAGAAGAAGTTGGAGGCGGATTACGAAGCGCTGCTCAACCGGGTGTGGCTTGCACTGGCCACGTCCCTCAGTGCCGAGCCGGAGGAGCCGGGGCTCCGGAAGGCCGCAGCGAGCTGCATTCAGCTGGAGGAGGAGCGGGATCAGCGGTGGCGAGAGGCGGGAGGGAGGAGCGTCCCCGCCTGGAGGCCCAGGGAGTGCAGAAACAAGCACTTCGGCATGGTCCAGAAGGTCGTGGAGCAGCGCATGAGCGAGACGGAGGACGTGGCCGGGGCGGACAAGTTCTCCTCCTCCTTGAAGAAGGACATCTGCAGGACGGGCAAACGTCTGCAGCAGGACCTGCTGAAGGTGGTGCGGGACGTGAGACCCTGCTACCCAGAGCACTTTGACATATGCAACGTGTACGCCAGGCTGTACCACCAAGCCTTCTCGGCACAGTTGTCGAAGATTTCCGAGTTTGGCCTGGATGTTGGAGACGCTATGTATCTCCTGTCCTGGGTGCACGATTATTACCCTAAGTAAGTAACATTATTAGACCGTGATAAACCTTTCGCATGTGTTAAAAAAATGAAATTTTGTTTGGATTTCTGTTTGTTCTGTTTGTACTGTGCATTGTGGGATAGTATTAACCTCCATGTTTTCAACCTCTTGGGTTTTCCCAGTTTGTAGAAACTTTTATAGCAGGAATGGTTTGTTTATAAATGATCTAACTGCACCATATCCGGGCTGACACATCCTTTACAGCGCAGCACTTTGGAAAGTTTGTTGGTTTAAAAAATGATATGAATGATATGAAACCATTTTGACCCTCCTGTATTAGTGACGTGCTAAAACATGAGGAAGTCAAACTGCACATCGACTGCGATTCGCTGGGAGCGCTGCTGCCTGAAGAGGTGCTTCAACCAATTGAGGAAGAGTGTCTGTCACACAGAGAGGTAAAGAATCTCCTGTATAGACACTCAGTCTTCAACTCCAATAAACGTTCCTGTCAAGCCCTGGTGCTAACTGTGAACTTAAATTTTTTTTAATTTACAACCAGCAGTGGGTGAGTTATGTGTGGACAGCAGTTCAACTTTGGGGGCATGAACACACTGCTATTTGCTCTGTGTGTTTTTCAAGAGGGGTTTTGCAATGGCGAGGGCTAGGTTAGGGTTAGCGTCCGCGTTTCACACCGATTCGTCTCTTTCAGATGGTAGTCAAGAAATGGGTCCATGCTGCCCTGAAGAAGGAGGAGGAGCTCTGGTTGAGTGGCGGCATGCCAGAGCTGATGGAAGGTTATTACTTCACAGCCATCGCCATTGATGTCATACAGGTATAAGATCGCTGTGTCTCATGGCACACACCTGTGCCCAATGCACAAGGCTCTGACGGCCGTATCATTCTGCATGTTGATGACTTTCCTATGGTGAAGACATAAGGGCAGTTGTGTTAATGTCCTCTTCATGGGACAATTCCAGGCATTTCAAGTTTAGGCCAAGACAGAATAGAATCCTACTTACTGAGGCAGCCAACCTAGTCCATTACCACCACAAATCAGTTCCTGCTGCCAGGAACTATAATCAAGTGTCCTTTTGCCTATGTCAAATATATGCTAATTCTTTGTTTTGCTCTGGGCCAGTTTGTTGACAGTGCATTGAAGGAGACCCAGACTATTTTGGGTGGCGTCGACAAAGCCCAAAGGATTTTGTTTCAGCTGAAGAGCTTTTTAATGAGGTACTGACTATATTTGTACGTTGTATGCACATTGTCTGCAGTTATCATGTGTTTTTGTTAGGCTTCCATGGAGCATCGTCAGTTTACCGTTTGTCTAGAACGGGAGTGCTCAACCGTGGTCCTCGATGACTGCGTGTTTTTAGCTAGCTCTCAATTAACAGCGTATTTACACCTTATTTATATGCATGAAATCCAGTAAAGGACCGTGTTTTTTATTGAAATACAGGTTGAATTCCCATGAACGCTGGTGTCAAAAGAAACGCTTGTTTTTTTTTTTTTTAAACCCTCCTGCAGCTACAAGATGTTCCTGGTCGAAGTTGTGAAAGGAAAGCGAAGCAACTCCGAGGCTATGATAAAGGCGAACTTGGTTAGCCTCGCACAATTACGGTGAGTCATTGCTCACAAACGACTCCCAATTTCACCCGTGGAGTCGCTGGAGTCGACTTCCCAGACTCTGATGGAAATTTACAGTTGCGTATCAGTGAACACACCGTACTTCGAGCCACACACGTTTTTTCTCGTGGCTTTGATTCATTTTTATTAGTTGGCTAATAAATTACCCTCGAAGGACCATCGGTAACAACCAACTCAAGTATCCCGGCGAACAGTTGACACATGGTGGTAGCAGAGAAGGTTTCTCAGAGAACCCCCTACTGTTTCCACAGAAACGAGCGTGAAAGAGATCGGCTACAGTGGAAGCAGAAAACGCAGAAACTCCACAGGATTTAGGGTTGCCGTAATGTCAGAGACCCTTGGTGATGACATACTGTTGTCTCTCTCTTTCTCTCTCTCTCTCTCTCTCTCTCAATCTCCACAGCGAATATATTGTAAGGAATGATATCTTCTCAGAGGAGATGAGAGAAAGCTGCCTTTCCTTGGTGACAGACATGAAAGAGTGTGGCTATACGTACTTCTCCAACATCATACACAAAAACATAAAAAAGGTATAGTTCTGCAATAGCCCCGATCGACCCCTCACAGCTGGCAGCCCCGATTGGCTCCTATGCAACTTTTCTGTAAACGTGTTGATTTGACGCTTACATTTCACCTTGGCATTGTCCATCACTAACTTTTACTAAACTGTTACTGTTACTGTCACTGGCTTGCAGGGAAGTGTCGGTTTTACTACCAGTTAGAATAGCGTGATGGAACTGTACGCAGTTTTTTACCAGTTCTGTAAAGGTGAAATTCCCCCAGCGAGGAAGCTGTCGGCCCATTGGTGGCTTGAACCTCAACGCTGTTGTTTGCCTGTTGATCAACGCGATGTTGGATATCCAGACGGCTCTTAGCTCATCTCTGTCTATCTTCCACAGACCGGCTACCCTAAGCTGGGGACGGAGGCCTGGCTGTTGGGTGGCAGTGCAGAGATGCTGGACGGAATCGAAGAACAACTTAGACACTTTAGGGATCTCAAGGCTGATTGCTTGGAGGTACTAACCCTACCTTCCATTGAACGTGGCATGAGTCGCGTCAGACAGGTCCTCCCGATGTTTCGGCACATGACATGAGGGTCCCCCAGCAAATTGTCTAATGGCTTGATCCTTGAGCACATAATAATATAATAACCTCCCATGGGAAGGTTATAATGAGTTGTGTGTGTGTGCAGGAGTTCCTGGCCCGGCTGCACGTGGAGGTGATCGTGGAGTACGTAAAGCAGCTGATGAAGAAGAAGCTGAGGTTGAAGGACAGGGAGCAGCAGGAAAAGGCGGCCAGGCGGCTCTCTGAGGACAACGACGCACTAAACACCCTCTTTACTGAAGCTGTGAGTACACACACACACAACGCACTAGACACACTCTTTACTGAAGCTGTGAGTATACACACACACACACACACACACAACAATGCACTAAACACCCTCTTTACTGAAGCTGTGAGTACACACACACACACAACGCACTAGACACACTCTTTACTGAAGCTGTGAGTATACACACACACACACACACACACACACGACGCACTAAACACCCTCTTTACTGAAGCTGTGAGTACACACACACACAACGCACTAGACACACTCTTTACTAAAGCTGTGAGTATACACACACACACACACACACACACACACACAGACACACAACGCACTAAACACACTCTTTACTGAAGCTGTGAGTTTACACACACACACATAACGCACTAAACACCCTCTTTACTGAAGCTGTGAGTACACACACATACACACACACTCACACATACACTCTCATACACACACACGCACACACACACACACACACACACCCACATCCACACACACACACACACACACACACACACACACACACACACACCCACATCCACACACAGACACACGCACACACATGCACACACACACACACATACACTCTCATACATACACACACACATACACACACATTTTTCAGCCTTTAATACTGATACGGACGTAGCATTCAGGAGTCTTTGACAAGTCAACCTCTATAATCCCATCCCGAAGTCCCAGTTGGGATTAAAGACCATAGTTTATATTTTTGTTTACATCATGAGTAACTCCACATATTGAAGGCGACAATGTATCTCGAAAATCAAAGAAACAATGGCAGGTTTACTTAAAGGGGATAAAAGGCTACCGTTAACCATTGACTCTGGTTTTGCTTGATTTAGGGTTCGAAAAAGAACTGGTGGGGTGATATTCTCCCCAGAATATCCGAATTTCTCAAGGTTCAGGACCCAGAAACCCTCCAGCTGGAGGTTGTGACCTTGGCTCGAGACTACCCTGACCTCAGGTGAGATAACAACCTCACAGTTCAGCCTGTAAAATATCACCCAATCAGGTGAGATAACCGCACAGTTCAGCCTGTAAAACTATCACCCAATCAGGTGAGATAACAACCTCACAGATCAGCCTGTAAAATATCACCCAATCAGGTGAGATAACAACCTCACAGATCAGCCTGTAAAATATCACCCAATCAGGTGAGATAACCGCACAGTTCAGCCTGTAAAACTATCACCCAATCAGGTGAGATAACAACCTCACAGATCAGCCTGTAAAATATCACCCAATCAGGTGAGATAACAACCTCACAGATCAGCCTGTAAAACTATCACCCAATCAGGTGAGATAACCTCACAGTTCAGCCTGTAAAACCATCACCCAATCAGGTGAGATAACAACCTCACAGATCAGCCTGTAAAATATCACCTAATCCAAAAACAATCAGCTTCTGAACATGTGATGGTGCTACCTAACACTTGATACTGCTGCTAAACATGTGACACTGCTGTTGAACACGTGACTCCGCTTTTAAACATTTTCACTCTCTCCACAGCAAACGGCAGGTCTCAGCTCTACTGCACCTTAAAGCCAACCTCTCAGTTGAAGATGTCAAGCGTGTGAAAAAGAGCCTGGTGGAAAACCGAAACTCCCTCATATCCAGCCATTCCAATGGAGCCTTCTTCAGCAGGGTGTCGGTGAAATGAAACAAAGTTTACTGGGTGGTCTTTGGTCACCTGGGAGTATCTGATTACCGTGGTGGTCTCTGATTAGCTGGGTGGTCTTTGGTCACCT
>JAOYSI010004235.1:0-14471 GCA_025775065.1 Hiodon alosoides
TTTCCTACTCCAACCCCCACCCCCCACTACATTCTCCACCCACCCCCCCCTCGCGGGGCGGGCGGGGGGGGGCGCCCCCCCCCCGTAAATGGGGTAATATACTATGTTGTGTTTATACTTGGCCCTTCCTCTATGGCCTGATCGCCTGATCTGGCCCTCAAAGCAAAAAGTTTGGACACCTCTGATCTACGCCTATGTGTGGAACAAGGTAGCACAGGAATGCATTGGATCAGGTGACTCCAGGCAGGTTATTGCGTGGCTGATATAGCACATAGCAGTAAAACCATCATTACCAGTATCCGTAGTTATTATTAGCATTGTGCCTAGATAAATATCGTCATTGCTCTATTAATTTACTGAGCAGGTGCTCATAGCTGAGTACTCAGTGAAGCCAGTCAGGTTGAGTGCTTTGCTCAAGGGCATGGCAGCCCTGTTGGGATTCAAACCAAGATACTTTTGTTTACAAGCAAATCACCATAACCACTATACCAAAAAAGATTGCTTCATCCTTATAAAACTGATAGAACTGGATATTTGGATTGGTCCTTGCCAACTCTCTACAAACGTATGACTCTACATAGCCAGACAAGCCCAAAACAAGTCACAGTCTTTTTTCATTTCATCATGTTTGCCAGCAACATAGTTATGCCATGATGGTAGGCATAAACAAATTCAGCACCTGCTAGGTGTCAGGTCTGCTACAACTTTATCTTTAGTTCATAGTCTGATCTCTGGTAACATTACTCGTTTGTTTTCGCCCCCTGTTGGCCATTAAATTATCTGCTAGCAAAAGTTTTTTTCCCACCGTAACAGGATTACTCTTGCTAATATTGATGCATAACCCAGACAATCTTTCAAAACATTTGACACATTTTACAATATTAAAATGTATTTTTGGGGGGAGGATCTTATCTAATGGATACCTTTCCAAGTGACTGACAATAACTGTTATTCATCTTTTTAAATTTATTTACATATAGTTGCATGTAAGAAACTAATTAATTAATTAAGAGATATGAAACTTGTTTTCTTTAGAAAGCCATAGCAATCAGACCCGGTGGCAGTAATATAAAATTAAATTAAATAAAAATAATGTGCAGACAGCCTAATAATATTTATGCAGTGAACGCTAGTTCCACTAAGGCTATTATAAGTCATTACACATTACACAAAGAAAACATTGTTTCTGTATTTTGCAGAACTATTGTGGAGTCTGGGTGACATTTTGAAAAGTACTAAAATGTCATATTTGTGACAGATATGTGCCTAAATTCAACCAGTACCTGTGAAGACTGCGAAGGAGGGAACGTTCAGGGATCCCACAGACAATCATAATTTGTAAAGACTGTGAATGAGAAGGAACGTTCAGGGACATGCATCCGTATAAATAGCTGTTAAAATGAATTAAATAATAATAAGAAAAGAAAAGAAAAAAACCATTTAATTGAGAGGTGATGGTGGAAATCACCTATGTCGTTTTGTCGTTTTATAGTGCACTTGTATAGCCGGTGAGCGTCAGAGCAGTCGTCTCTCATCATCGGCGTATGATGCTTTCTCTCTCTAAATGTCAGAATGAGGCGAGAGCTATGCCACTTAGCCTCATTTCTTAACTCGTTTTTCTGTGAACTTAAAACATAATAACATTAAACATTGGTAAGGGAACTGATGTCGTCTATGTTATTGCTGTTAAAGGGATTGCTTTTCCTTACTTCGCAATAATATCTTGAAGACCTGGATTCTCTAAATAATAACCAAGCCTTTGCCGCTAAATTGATTATGCTGACATGGTCCTGTCACAACTTTAGACACACCCAGAGTTTGTATGCTTCATTTCCATCAATAAATCAATAAAGGGCGGCAAACATTATTTACAACTTTTTAGTTGCTCACTACAAAGTTAAAACTCAGACCTGATGAATAAAAGTCAGCTCTAGAAAATAACTGTTTTTACCTCATGTAGTTAAAAAGATTTACAGTATATGGTCGACCACGCGGTTCTGACTACCAGTGAGAATCACTGGTCTTCAGAGCTATCATGGACATCAAACTCGTTTATTTGTGCTATACAGGTATTCAATACTGGGTATGTCTAGTTACTTCTTTAAAAACTGCCTAGTGTTCCATACGTGTGTTCATATCTACCACACGAGGTTGAAGAACGCGTTTTTAAAATGGTTCCGTTGAAGAGTGATTTGTAAAAAATGTTGTCGTTGAAGCGTGATTTGTAAACGATTTGTTTGGAGGTAGGCTATATGTCCATACAAGTCTTTACAATAGTACTGCATTCAGGTTGATGCTCTCCTCTCAGGCAAACATGTTATCCAAATTTCACACACCCGGTTTTTTTCTCTCGCTTCAGTCTAATTTGTATTTTACTTGTAACAACACTTAAGGTGCGTAACTGAAACTGAAAGAGTTCTTTTTTTAGTTTCGTTAAATTAAAACTCGTTATAATTAAAAGTGAATGTTAGGATTAAAAAGTGAAGATTGTGAATGTTTTCTTTATTTCAGGAGAAACTTGCAATAGCGTAGGCATTCACTAGCTTGGCAAAATAGGAACTCATGATTAAAATATTGAATATTAGTTCTCTCCTCAAATTAATACATAGCGAATACAAAAACCTTACTTTTTGTAGCAGGTGAGATTTAAATAGTCTATTGACAACGACGTGTTTGGTTTGCGGCAAGGTGGAACGGGGCAGGACAGTAACCGCCAAAAGTGTGCTGGCTTTACTAAACCACTGTGAATACTTTCGCTATTGCATCCTCTCAGGGGAACTTTAAAACAGCACAGCGCTCGCTTGGGCTTGAAAAATACATAACGAGCTCTCAGAGGGAGCTGTAAACCCGCCTTTATCTCCATACTTACACATCAAAACCTCCCCCAGACTTCGCACCGCCCCTCCTAAATCCGACAGGAGTTACTAAATTCGACATTCTGCTTCAAGTCTTCCTCGTTGTGGCATCTTCTGAGGGTATCAGTCGTAGCAAAAGTGTAAAGAATAAACAACGCGGATTAAGAATGGGAAACCCTGCGACCCGGCATTTGAAACAAAATTGAGAGGGACTGAAAAAGAAAAGGGGATTTTAAAAACTTCTCGTCACGGCATATATGTCCGAAATATACAGTGTTAAAAAACAAATACTAAGTGTCCGAATTAAAACACGCAAATCCAAGTGTCATTAAGATTCTGTCTTATTAATAGCGTATTGTCTTTATGTGAGGAGGGACGGCTAAAACAGTCCGCTAAAACTATACAAGACTTGAAAACTCTTTCAAGTGGATGCTTACTGATGGATTAATTGTGTTTAAAGGGATCAACTGTTCTGCACCATCCCTTAACCAAGACCATTACTTAAACTTCTAAGCGAGAAAATCTAATAAAACCTTATCACCTCTGGATTGTTCGCTCCATTTGGAAAGCTCAGTTTTCTCTCAAGATGACATCGGAGTATTTACTAAGGTCACTGCTGATGCTTTTTCTAGCACTCTTCTCCGCAAATGCTAGCAACTGGCTGTAAGTGTACGAAGACGTTTATTTTTTAAAACATTTTGTTTTGTCACATTCATTGACAAAGTTTGTTCTTTATTAATGCCGGCGTCCTTTCACCTTGAAAACAGCCAAACGCATTTAGTTATTACCTAATTGTATTTGGTAGGCCAACGCAGTCATTGATTCTGATTTATATTTATATTATTTATATTTTATATAATAATTTATGTATGCATTTTGTTCCGCCTTTTAAAAAGTCTTACATTTGATTTGTCGACTATTGTTTTTTTTTTAACGGAAGTATTATGAATTAGATGCGTCCACTTACTGTTTATTATTTCCTTATTGTTTATGCAATCTGCACAGCAAGAAGTTGAATTTATCATTCACATGTGCGTGCGTGTTATTCGTCGTGCGTGTGTGGAGGAGGTACATATTTTAAGGGGGAAAAAATTGCACAACTTCTGTATTTATTTTCACTTTTGCCCACATAAACTGCGCTGTATTTTTAGTGTTTTCATATTTCTTAGATTAAACTACTTTAGTCAGCACTGAAAGCGAGTTTGTTGGCCTTGAGTTGTCCCACATTTACTTGGCTCTGGTGACGAAGCTAATGTACTATCTGACAGGTAGCTGAATTACGAATTATGTTATGTCATCTAATTATTAGTGGATTCCGTATGTCATGTTCAAATAAACCGGCGTTTCAAGTTACCGACAGACACAACCTGTAAACACAATTACAAAAAGCAGGAAGTTGTTTTTTTTAACAATGAATGGCGTCTTTCAATTAAACATTTTCTTGAGATTAATGAATTTATATATTTTATGTTTTGAAAGGAGTTTAGTGTGTTTTATGACTGCCAAGGTGTGGTGACAGGAGTGAGCCATAGACATGTGGAGACACGCTTCACACTTCAGGAAAGAACCCTTAACTAGTCTGCAAAATATGATTATTCTGACAGAGTAATCCGAACGGGTGCATGTAAATTATCTGTTCTCCCAAACAGAATGTGATAGTTTTTACCCTAGTTATTTAAAGGATTTATTTGCTTTCTGAGCAAAAAACGTGTAGATCACACTGAAAGACATAACTAAATATTTATACTACGTTTTGAGAAACCATGAATATGCTATTTGCGTGGATATGAGGAGTATTAAACTGGTTCGGTTTAAATCGGGTTTTTTTGTTTGTTTTTTTGTCCTGTTGCCAGCTTCCGTATTACTAATTGCTTATATTCGAAATTAATTATATAATTTCGAAATTATCTGATATTTAAAAATAAATAAACTAGATTTAAGAACCGCGATAAATTCCATGATAGTTGTGCGGAAACCTGCAGTTCTTCCCCGTAAACTAATTTCTATTGTGTGCGCACAATCGCCTCGTGCACTTTGATCTCCGGGAATGATAATAAAGCCGATTGTCGGGGACACTTTTCGCATTATTTTTATTAAAGTAGTTTTTAATATTTGGTTTGCAGGATTTTAGAAAATAATTTATTCCATTCGTGTTCTGGTATCTAAGGCAAACGAATCTAACTATTTTGTTCTACCTTGAGCTGTCCCTGTCTCACGTTTGAAACAACTGCATTCTCTATGCTCTTTGCGCAGCCATGAGTAAAAATATATATTCGTTACCATATTTATTCCCACACATCTGCAGGTGGCTACTAAGGTGGTCACTGTACCAACTGAGTGTATGTAAATATGTTTTATCTGGTTTTTAAAATGTACGTGTGGTTCGGACAAACTCATACATTGTATCTTCGTGCTCTTAAAAAAGCTTCCGACAGTCTAATGTATTTAAGTAAAAGTAAATGCCTTCATTTTTTTAGCAATGGGTTTTTATAAATTGTTTTTGATTATTTAATCATTTCTTCCTAGATTTTCGAAATAAACCGTTTATTAAGATTTTGCAAGACGTATTCCATTTTATCAATGTTTTAACCTAAATAATTAAATTTATTAGCTAATTATTTATGATATTTGCATTATTTATCATGGTCTTAAATCATGTACTCATTTACTATTTTGAAATTCAATTTTATACGTTATACGAGATTCTTTTTAATTATTAACCGCCAATATATACGGCGGTAGCATTTCTAGTAGGCCTACTGGGTGACGATATAGTTAGATATAGTACATTATTTTAATTTGCTGTAAATAAATAAATAGCCTTATTGATTTTTTTGAAGTACCAATTGCTTACATTTGAGCTTTATGCTCTAAACTGATAATATACATTTTGTATATTTTTAATGTTTTATATATATTTTTAAAATCAACTATTTCCCTGTCTATATCCTAAACATCTTTTGGTATATTTGATGTTTTAAAATGGAAAATTTACCACATACCCTTTGGCTTGAAAATATGTGATTTTAGTAAGCCTATACTGGATCTGCAACACTATTCTACCTATTGAATTGTTTACATTAAATTGAGCTCTTGTTTCTTTTAGATCTGTCTGTAGGATTTTTAGCCACCAACAATTTTTTTTGGCATGAATCATAAAATATGATTGACGTGATGCTGTTCTTATGATCAAGCAGAAAAGACAGCTGGGAGAGTAGACGGATAGTGGCCAATGTTCCCTAACGTGTTTCATAGACAGGCAGATAGTGGCGGGGGATCCCCAACGTGTTTCACAGGCCGGCAGATAGTGGCGGTGGATACCCAACGTGTTTAATAGGCAGGCGGATTGTGGTGCTGGATCCCTAACATGGGTAACAGGCAGGTGCAGAAACAATTCGTCATGTAAACTCACCCTGGTTACTAACAGTGCTGATATTGTCTGCGTTTGCTGCCATGCATGCAGCCGAGACTCACAGACTGTTGCCATGTGTGCAGCCCAGACAGAAAGACTTTCGCCA
This sequence comes from Hiodon alosoides, assembly GCA_025775065.1. Classification (NCBI taxonomy): domain Eukaryota; kingdom Metazoa; phylum Chordata; class Actinopteri; order Hiodontiformes; family Hiodontidae; genus Hiodon; species Hiodon alosoides. Next base: position 6,374 of record JAOYSI010004235.1, read on the forward strand.
TGTGTATAGCCGAGACACAGACTGCTGCGATGTACGCATCCGAGACAGACAGACTTTCGCAATGTATGCAGCTGAGACACAAACTGCTGCCATGTATGCAGCTGAGACACACAGGCTGCTGCCATGTATGCAGCTGAGACACACAGGCTGCTGCCATGTGTGTAGCCAAGACACTCAGACTGCTGCCGTGTGTGCAGCTGAGACACACAGACTGATGCCATGCCTGCAGCCAAGACACACAGACTGCTGCCATGTATGCAGCCGAGACACACGGACTGCTGCCATGCATCCAGCCAAGACACTCAGACTGTTGTCATGTGTGCAGCTGAGACACACAGACGGCTGCCATGTATGCAGCTGAGACACACAGACTGCTGCCATGCCTGCAGCCGGGGCATACAGACTGTTGTCATATGTGCAGCTGAGACACACAGACTGCTGCCATGTATGTAGCCGAGACAATCAGACTGCTGCCATGTGTGCAGCCGAGACACACAGACTTTCACCTTGTGTGCAGCCGAGACACACAGACTTTCGCCATGTGTGCAGCCATGACACACCCACTGTTGCCATGTACAGCTGAGACACATGGACTGTTGCCATATTAGACTAAGCACCATAATTTTTGGTCACAGAACCTTAGCTGATGGAGCATTCCATGGTTTTACAGCAAATCGCATTGGAAACATGATTTCACAACAGTAGGTGCATGTTTCCTGGTGCTGTAATGGGAAATTTGCATCCTGATGTTGTTTTGAAAGCAGATCTGCCCTAGGGTTAAGGTTAGGGTTGAAACCCAAAGAAGATGGCCTTTTAACAATCACATCAAGCAGGGATGGTCTTAATGCTGTGTAGTTGGGGGTTTCCTTAGAGCTTATAAGAACGTCAAAAACTTTTGTTTGGATTTCTTCCGCCTCAGGGAATTCTGGAGAGGCATTTGTCAGGTGGTGAGGTAGATCAGCACTGAACCCTCTAGGTTCGGCCCGCTTAGCGTTTTCCATGCATTTGCCTCTCGGGAATGTCCTCCACTCCAGTCCAGAATCAGATTCGCATACCATTGTTCAGACACACATCAGTCACCACCCTAATTTCTTCTTTGTCTCCGGATAGACAGGTTCGACTGCACCAGCACATTGATCACAATTTAAATACAGCTGACTTTTAATGTATGTGAAAAAGTTATTTGTAAGGTTTTGGACAGCCATTAAAGCCAAAACCGAATACAGTTGACCCCCCTTGACTGTTTATTTAGTTTGGTGTTTATTTAGGCTCTACATTTTGAAGTCGTTACTAGGTAAAGCAGATATAGATGTTTCATAAATCCACAATTATTTGTTTAAAGGGAGAGTTGCACAACCAGTTTAAAGTGAGTGTGTCCATTTATGTTTTGCTGATCATGCCTGGAAGAGCTAAGACAGAAAATTTGTATTTACTTTCCCAAAGAAAAACAGATATATGAGCATTTTTTCGCAATAGAGCAATTTTACAAAACATTTTTTATATGTCTTATTTAATCTTTTATTGAATTATATACAAATACATATTGTTGAAATTAGTAAAATTACAACACTGACGTTCAGCAGCTTTGTAATACAGCCATGACATTACAAGCTTTGAGAGCATAGAATTTCTTTTCATTTGAAACCGAGATGTCACATCGACGCAACCAATTCACTACCATTCCACAAGCTTTTATTCTGTCCAGCGCGTACATTGCTGAGATTTCACCTCACCTGACCAGTAGAATTGACGTTTACTTAGAGGGTCAGCACATGAGTCCTCAGCAGAGGCTGTTATTTATGTTTACTGCATATGTTAAATAGTTCACTTAATCTTTCATGGCTTACTCTGAACTTTCCAAATATAGATAATTGCATGACTGTCTGTGGTGGTATTTTGCTACAGTAAGACTTAATGAAGAACTTTTGAATTCTGAGAAAACATGTTAAGTGATAATGTTGGATTCCCTGGATGGAGCCGGCAGGGCACACTTAAGATTTTCTCTCAAGTTCAGGCAGGGTTACTAGAGGGCTTGACATTGCAATTTTACGGTCAGCCTGTGAAGGAATGTTTCAAAGGTGAACTTTCATGCTGTGGCTGTAAATAATAAATGTGTCATTGAGGGGTGAGCGAATGCACAAGGAGTACACAAAATGGGTCATCAATCACAGACACAAACTGGAACACATCCGCACACACATGAAAAAACACACACGGGCAGGGATGTACACACACACGCAAATACACACAGAAATGCTGGTTCACATGCCAACACACAGACACAACCAAACAAACAAACACATATATGCACATACAGACGTGTGCACAAACACACACACCCGACTCACAGCTACATATGCAGAAACAGACACCCACGGTCACATAGACACACACACACCCACACTCATTTGAAACAGGAAACTCATAAGAAACAGGAACTGATGTTGATGAGGTAGAAAATTAACAGTCAATGAAGATGTTAAGTTTTGTCACATACCCACAATATTTCAGCTGCCCATTTCTGTGGGTCGCCAGTGGCTTTTAAGGTGTTTCTTTCTAATCTGCTTTAACAAGGATTTTAGAGGTAGAAAAAAATACAAAAATTCTAAATTTAGTGCTAGAAAAAAACAGCATCATGACTACAAGCCAAATAAAATGAGGGAAAGGAAGCATTTCCCGCAGTTGTCGTGTTTGGGTCGTATGTGGGTCGTATGTGGGTTGTATGTGGGTCGTAAGTGGATCATGTGTGGGTCGTTAGTGGATCATGTGTGGGTCGTATTTGGGTCATGTGTGGGTTGCAGGTGGGTCGTGTGTGGGCCCTATGTGGGTCATATTCCCTGAGGAGGATGCCTTCTTCCACAACATCCCACCCTGTGGACTTCTGTACTATCACTGCTCTGGTTCACTCGAGCTGTGTGCCCCACACACACACATTCACACTCACAGACATACATACATACACTCACACTCAAAGACATACATACATACACACAAACACACATATACACACATCCACACACACTCGCACACATACACATGCCGTCCTGCTGCAGCCACCCAGGCTGGAGAGGGCCTGGGTTGAAACCCAAGCAGGAGGGTAATTTTATAGCCTTTTACTGCCTGCTTTTCCACTCCACGCATTTTTTTTACGCACTGCCTGGCGCTTGCTTCCCTTAAATTCATTTCCTTTTAAAAATAAGCCTGCATGCCTCACGGGCGCCCCTAGGCTCGCCCACCGTACCTGCCCCTCTCTTGCCGGGGCTCACTCTCCCAGGTTAATTATGCAAACATAACTTTGACTTTGAAGCGACAAGGTCTGTACAAATATTTTTATGCAGATGCAGAATTAATTCTACCACCCCTGGTAAACTTGTGTTTGGTCAGTACTGGGCTCCCTGGTATGTTTTTGGGTTGTTTCCAGTATGGTGCACTCCCATCACTTTTCCACGACACAATGATCATCCTAGCCATTGTTTATTGTCACCAACATCTTTATATTGCATGTAATTAACCCTTAGTGAATTAACAACCAAGAGGGTCTTTAGTAGACCATGACTAGTTCTCTCCTAGGATTGGCTTGGTAATGTTTTACTCAGTTTCAATAGAGACAGAATTTGATATGGCTTTAACTGGAAAGACATTTATTTTGCCCTCTCAACCATTCACCTAAACACAGGTCCCATTAAAATTTAATTTGACTAAGTTGTCTGTGCCGAAATTCTGGCATTAGTATCCAAAGTCAAATAAACCTGATTTAGCAGGTTTTCTTTTGACTGCATAATCACTGCACGCAATTCACAGCCAATTAATTGTCAACCTACTGATAATGAATGCAAAGTTAAAGATTTCTAGCTGACTGGATTACCAAAACTAGATGCATGAAAAATTGTTTGAATTTGCAATATTTTCTTACTTTCCTTCAAACTCACAAATCTAGATAAAATCATAAATCCTTATAAATCTTTCGTCTTTATAAATTTTGTAAACACATTCAGGATGGCAATAACTTTTTCATAAATAATCTTTTAAAATATATGCATATAAAACACTTGTTTTTCTGTTTACAGATTTAAACAGTTGTATGTTTAAAAAGGTTTCTTTAAATAAAATCTAGTCAGTATTATCACCAAAGACTTTCCTTGTCTTTTGTCGCATCGCAGCCGTAGGGCCTATCCAACACGTCAAATTTGGATAAATGTTGAGCCTTAGTTTGGATTTTGGTGTCTGTAAGAAAGGCCCGTTTTTATGCGATTTTCTCCTAGCACTCAGAGAATTGCTTAGAATAATTAAAAATAGGAAAAGACAACTTGTTGAGTTAGTCACTTCTATTCCAACTCCTCCTCCCTTTCCACAGCTGGTACTTGTCTCAGCAGTGTGTGGGATCCCGGCTGGCCTCCTCTCTGCCAGGAGCACCCTGGGATAGGAGAGCACTGGGTCAGCGTGGGATCTCCTCTCACAGACTGGCCTTATTACAGCAGGAAAGGGGAGCACTGGGTCAGCGTGACTCCTCACACAGACCAGCTTTAGAACAGCAGGAGAGGGGAGCACTGAGTCAGCGTGGCTCTGCTCTCACAGACCGGCCTTAGAGCAGCAGGAGAAGGGAGCACTGAGTCAGCGTGACTTTCCACTAACAGAGCGGCCTTAGAGCAGTAAGAGAGGGGAGCACTGGGTCAGCGTGTGATCTACTATCCCAGACCGACCTTAGAACAACAGATAGTTTAGTCTCAGTTGTTAGAAAGGACATCTGGACCCCCCTTGCTCTCTTGAGCAGCACTGTCCAGGGCACCCCTCTTCCTGAGTACATTTTTTTTAATGCCTGGGTCTGAGAAGCCCTTCGTATCCACAGATGTGTGCATGGTCGTCTTGTTTTCATGTTCAACATGTATCATTTGGCCATTCTTTACGAAAATTCTTTATATTTTTAGATTTCTCAAATGCTAATAACATATATATATATATTATATATTTTAATATAATTGTTATTTTTTTCCTTTAGAAATGGACCCCATGGCAAATATTGCACATACTATTGTATTAGCATAATAATAACAGTTCTTATTATTCTGTTTTTCCCCTCATTTTTATTAAATATCATCTTTAATAATTAATTTCAGTACATCCAAATGATAAATTGAATTGAGTAATAATTATTCAATAATCACTTTTAATATTGTTTGATATAACATGCAAAATGCAAATTTAATAATAACTAAATTAATTCACTGTAGAATTTAACCCTGTTGAGTTTAACTGTGGAGTTGAAGGCCCAGATTGGTGCACGAGAGGAAACTGAGAAAAGACTGCCCTCTAGAGGAGCATAGTGGCTCAATGAAATAATCCATCGCAATTTCTTTGAACGGTTCCATGGAGGTTACTCCAGGGCACGATGAATGGGACACCAGCAGCCTCTGCTCTTCTTTAACAGCGATTTACTGCTGACTTGCCAGCATCCTGCGTTTCACTGGCCAATGGAGGGCATGTGGTTTTAGTTTTTATACAGAGCTAATACGCCTTCATAATAGATCCTATATGTATATTCTTAGAAAAAAATGTCAACATGTATCGAATATAAATCGGGCCTATATCAGTTGAATGAACGATGAAGAGATTTTACTTTGATTCCCATTTGTTTTGTGTGTAGTGGCTATGGTTGCAGGAAAAATGAGAGAGATCACTTCTCCCTGTTTGTTTGGTCCCATGAGCTTTTACGTTACATTTCACAATCACTCATTGTTCAGCAAGCAATTTGAGGCTACATTTGAAGTTTGGTTTCACTGATTATTGTATATTTGGAAAGTTGTTGCTAGCTCTATATGGTTCATGTGTGGGGTTTGTGAGTGGAGCTGTTTAATGTAGTCACATCAACACATTGAACAGTTAAAGTGATCCATGTTAAACTTGGAGGGGGCATTTGGATGCAGTAAGGTTAGCACTGCTTAAACCATGCATACTTCCCTGGATTCATCCCACATATTGTATTTCTAAATACACTGTGATTTTGAATTTGCCTACTATCAAAATACTAAATAAAGATATCCTAGAAATCCTTGCTCCACAAAGCACTGTTTAGAATTTGTAGACTCAGAAGTGGCAGTATTTATCCTTATCCTGATTAAACCTGAAATTCTTCCCTGTTCAAAACATGTACAGTATGTGCTTGCAGTTTTGTTACTCATTGAATGCTCACAGACGGTTTGGCATTTTGCTGTTCTTTTATGCACATGCATGAGTATGCAAATGTTTTACCTTGGAGATTTTTCACACAGAGCTACCAGGTAAACATACACAGATACAGTGCATTTAATGGCTACTGCCTGCCACTCTGACCAGACACCGGCTTTTTTTGCTTAGTTCCTATTGGACTAAGTCTTGGGAAGCCAGCTGCAATCAGAGGCCAGAAATCAAAGCTAATATAAACAAGGCCTCGAGAGACCCATCACGAACAGTTGCGTTGAGATCTCAAAAACACTGAGAGCGTTTGAAAGAAAAAACGAATTTTTCCTTAGAACAGAAAATACTTCTATGGCTAAATATGGGTGTCCGGTAAAGCTGTCAGATTTTGAGGCCTGGTCGAAGGCACTGATTAAAACTGCAGGGTTATGACTGCCCAAAAGAGCACATCCGTGCCTACTTAACTAGCCAGCTGGTTTTACGTCCGTCTGCTCCTGCAATGTATAGGAATAGCCTGTGTGTGTGGTAGTATTTTTGACCAGGAATCACCTTGTTCACAACTTACAACTTCTTCCGAAGACATTTACTGGGAAACTATGAGCATCTTCTAATTTTTAAATAATTTGCATTATCTAGCCTCAATACAGTCATACTTAATTGGTAGACATATCTGCTTCAATTTATGATAAAACAACATTTCAATTTGAAAAATACCATCAATCAGCATGGGCCATCTAATAATAACAAGTATTGGGGAATTGGATTCTGTGCTGAACCCAGCCGTGATGGGAGGTCTGAGAGGAAGCCGTGCATTAAGGGAAAGTGAGACACAGTGAGAGAAAAGAAGGAGGACGTGACCAGGGCCTAGGTTTAGGCAGTCAGGGAGCTCTCCGAATAAGACATTATGGTCCGGTCCAAACAAACTGGATAGTCTCAGACAGCAACCCTGGAGGGAGACATTGATCTGCTGCTCCACCACCCCACAGTTCATGTGGGTGGGGTATGGAGTGGAGATCAAGGTTATCAGGGTCAGGAAGTGAAGAGATGACCTGGGGGGTAACAAGAGGTGTGCCGGTTATCTACAGGGCCACAGCCTCTCAGAAACAGGTTTTCCCACCACTGTGATTAATGTGCTCCTGTCAACAGCACAGCGGGGTCAGTTACTAAAGAGGGCTGTTTACTAAATGATTATAAATCTGCAGCTAAAATGGGGTGGGGGTGAAGCTGACCTGGAAATAACTCATGGTCAAAGTTTCCCACTGAAGCCAGCAACAACAACCTACCATAACCTTAACCCTATACTACACCTAATCTTTACCCTACACTCCAAACATTTCATTATTTACCCGCTTTGCAGATCCACTATGCAGAATATCTTTATTTGTCAGATGTTTTGCGTTTATAAACTCACCGGCCACTTTATTAGGTACACCTTGCTAGTACCGGGTTGGACCTCCTTTTTCCTTCAGAACTGATTTAATTATTTGTGGCATAGATTCAACGGGGTTCTGGAAACATTCCTCAGAGATTTTGGTCCATATTGACATGATAGAGGTCATTTGAGTACAGTGAAGTCATCGTCATGTTCAAGAAGATGATGTGAGCACTTTGTCAGTTTGAGATGATGTGAGCTTTGTGACATGGCGCGTTATCCTGCTGGAAGTAGCTATTGGGAGATGGTTACACTGTGGTAATAAAGGGATGGACATGCTCAGCAACAACACTCAGGCAGGCTGTGGTGTTTAAACGACTTTTCCTGTTCTTAGCTGACAGGAGTGGCACCCGGTGAGGTCTTCTGCAGCTGTAGCCCATTTGCTTCAAGGTTCGACGTGTTGTGTGTTCAGAGTTGCTCTTCTGCATACCTCGGTTGTAATGAGTGGTTATTTGAGTTACTGTTGCCTTTCTATCAGCTCGAACCAGTCTGGCC
>JAOYSI010004236.1:0-14471 GCA_025775065.1 Hiodon alosoides
GGGGGGGGGTGGGGGGGGGGGGGGTGGGGGGGGGGTGCGGGGAGTCAGGGGGGTCTGTTCTGGTAGGGGGACTGTGAGGATGGGGGGGAGGGGGTGGTGGGGTTGGGGGGGGGGGGGGTGGGGGGGGGGGGGGGGGGGGGGGGGGGGGGCCGCCGCTTGGTGCATGTGTATTTGTTTGTCACTTTGATTTTGAACAATCTCTTTCAGCATGCTCTGTCCTGTCATGACTTTTCTGCACTCTGAGCTCAGTATGTAAGAGATCTTTACTAGAGCGATGGTTGAGAAGTGTATGCTATACCAGCTGAACAAGTAACCGTGTGACCACTTGATTACACAGTCAGACTCCCACAGTTTCAGCTGTTGACACTGGGACTCTTCTCTCCGTCTCAATGCACAAACGATCGCTACACACTGGTGTTAAAACCTCCCTGGCTGATTTAGTGAGTTGGTGTGCTGTCTGTATAACTTCCAGTGTTGTCTCCCTGGCCTCTCGGCCCGGTATCCCATCTCGAGCAGCGATGGCCGGTGCCTGTGCGACTGCGGTTTGCCACCTGTGGCTTGCTCTCTGACTCTCAGGGTACCTTTGCGGAGAACTGGCAAATTTCTGCCCCCTGTGTCACTCTTGGGAGACGTGCTTCAGGCCAGAGCTGTGTTTGGGAGATGGACGTGGGTACCTGAAACGCACACAGAGGCACGCACCGATACAGGGACATGGACGTACGCACACGCGGCGGTTGTCCCTGACCTCTCCATGGCGTTTTACTCATTCGTACACACGAGAATGCAGGAATGATATCTGACAGCAGTGAACCTGGAAGCCCGCTGAATGGAACGAGCCAAGCCCTGGTTTCACACGGAGCTCCAGCCCAAGAGCCACACAAAAAAACACACAAACACTGTCCCCGACGCTTCCAGAAGGTGTCACTGAACTCCGTGCCTCTCGCCACCTTCTTAAATGGAGTTCACTGGTGAGAGCAGCTTCTATTAGATCATCAGGCTTCCCTTTCTCTTGGACACAACGCCGACCCTGTTTAATGAGTGAAGGAAGACGCCTCAAACCAAGTGGTCCACTGGTGCTGTCGATGACTCTCTGGGCCATAACTCCGGGTGAACAGAAGCTTGGCCCCCCTACATCTCTGTGAGGCTGATTGAAATAGGCCACTTCACAGACAAGCTCACCGAACGGAAACCCAAGCCATAGGGTGCGGGCGGATTCAGTTGTTAAGTTGTGTTTCGCATTTCGGCGCTTCGAGCTTAAATCTCATTTTGGTCTTTGCTCAGCCACGGTTCATAAATGGGACGTGTAGCAACCTCCTCCAGGAACGGGACGAACCTCCATAAGAACCAGTTTTGTACATATTTTCTCCTGTACATACTGATGGAAGATATTTTATTTTAGGAAGGAAAAAATAATATACACACAGAAAAACATTTATCCAGTTGGCATACTGCTGTCAGTGAGATTTATTTACTTAAACTTATACTGTCAGTGGGCTGTTAGTTTATGTATTTATTCATTTTTTACCCTGAAGTGTTTTTATTCTGGGTGTTAGAAATAGACAGATAGAAACAAAACAGGTATTTAAAAGTAGAGGTATATGTCTATAAAGGTGTTTAAAGAATCAAGTGGCAAAAAGCACAGTATAAAAAATGTAATAGTTTAAATGTGGCCTGTGGGCCGCGACTGCAGTTTAGAGGACTGGTTTTCTACGCTGGATTCAAGACATCAGGGGGTCACTTTTTATTCTTTGTGATCCTGATTGAGATGTTATATATTCCTTTGATGGTCAGACTCTGTTTATGAACGATGTTTAAAATATTAGTTGTCTCGCAAAGGGGCATCTGCAAAGGAAGTGAATGATGTATTGTATGGAGGAGGCTATTTCCACACCCAGTCATACTGTTAGCCTGGTCCTGACCACAGGCTTTGACAGCCAGAACCAGCAGGCGAAGATAGAAGGGCAATAAAATAAACATTGTAAAAGGCAGTTTAAACTCCATTAGAAAACCCATAAAATAGCTACAACTTGTAACCCATTTATTGTTGTTGCCTTTTACAACCACTGCAAAAACAAGATATTTAAAAATCTGGACGTCTGGGGTAAGCGGACTGGTACCATAGTCAGTGCCGTGCTTTTGGCCTGGGCCCCCCAGCTGTTGAGCAGGAGCGTGTCAGTGTCTTGGCGGACCCCAGCTCAAAGTTCTGGACGGGCTCTCTGCCCCACCTCTGAGCCATTCGGTGGGAAGCTGGATGCACTGGGCCGGGCTGGGGCTTTCCAGGGCTGGCTTGGCAGACGGCCTGCGGTTTCGGCTGGGGTCATTCACAGCCCACTGACTCACCCCTCTGGCACCCCACCAACGTTGAGCATTCTGCAGCTGGGATGGGATTGCGCTCAAGAGGGACCAGGGTTTTTTTTTTTGGAGAAGGAAAAAGCGCTGCTTGTCCTGTATAACGAATTGGATAAAAGCCCCCAAATTACTGTGGCCTTATGTTGCTTATGTTTGCAGTCCTGGCAGGGGTTAGTGATCCTCTATGAACATTTTCATATTGTGATGCCCAGTGTAAAATGGAACAGAGCATAAAAATAACCCTCTGTTAGCATATTTGTATAAAAGGAATACAACACAAGTGGAGTATAACTCTCTGTGTATTTAACAGAATAACGAATGTCAAATAGAGGGCTCTTGAGATTAGTAATTTGGAGCGTTGTAAATGTCAATGCCTTCCTCGGTGGGGGGGGAATCAAATGTTTTTAAAAGTCGGAGGCACAAGTGTTTGCCGTTGAGATGTATGTAAATGACTGGTCTTCGAAGGCTTACGGAGGCCTTTGACAATTGTTGAGGGTGCAGAAACACTGGCAGAATAACTCATAGCAGGCTCAGGAATTTTACCTCAGAGGGCTGCTCACAAGGCCCAGTGTCACCACTACAATCACAACTGATTGTGCGTCAGTCTGGCCTGATTATTACACTGGGTGTAATAATGTAGGCCCGCTGCTCAATTATCCCCTTCTGAATAATCACCAAACATCAGCCTCAAGAAACTGAGAAAAAAAGGGCTTACATTCTTCTGATGGCTTAAACCAGGCTCCGTGTAACTGGAATGTTTCCTTCACTGTTTAAATGCACACATGCCCGTCGTGATTCAACTTAACTGTGGCCAAGGATATCGCGAGACAACCAGCGAGCAGTATTGCTTACGCCATGACTTTATTTGCTCAGCAGACACTACTGTAAAGAGTTACACTGCATATCATTGTGCCCTCGGGTGGATGCTTACGGAACGAATTCAAGTACCTGGCTCAAGGGTACAACAAAAGCTCCCCTTCAAGAGTGTGCCCCCTTCTGGCCGCCAGTCCCTTTTCTCAAGCACTCTGCCCCCTATAGCACCTTCTGTTGCCCCCACTTTAGTGAAACATAAACCAATGACAATGATGCCAGTAATCCTTCTGGGAAATTGTCAATTTATTTTTTGTTTAAATGGAAGATGACATAAGAATTTATTCTGATGTCATCTGCTGTTTACCGAGGACTTATTTTGCCCACGGTGTGACACGTCTGATGGTGTGAACGAAGAGGGGGCTTGCAGTACCTGCTAGGCAGCGCTGCTCATGTAACTCTTACTGTAGAAATGAACATTTGCCTCCAACGAGCCGGTTCTTAGCAACATCTTGCCTTGGTGGATGCCTTTCTGCGCTTTGAGCACTCAAAGGTGATGTTAGAACGAGAGGGACTGCATTCTGTGGGAAGGAGAACAGGTCTTGACTGGATGTGGGTGGCTTTATCCTCAATAGTTTTTGTTAAAGAGTTCTCTGGTACTTCTGCTGTAGTGATTCAGCTACCTTTCAATGTCTTGCATGTCACAATCCAGTATCAGAACGCCTTTTGTTTAGCGTGTCAAAACACCCTTACGTAAGGTTTAAAACACAATTACGGATGGTGAATGTGCGTAAAATGATGTAACCCATGACAATTATGTAACGCGTCAGAAGATGTTTAGAATGCCACTTAATGTTGGCCGAAAGCCTTGTCTATTTTCTTACGAGCTATTAATTAGGCTGTTGTGAGACGACAAAAATTAAGAAAACTTGACTTTTTTTAAAAACCCAAGTTACATAATATGTTGTAACAAATGAGAGCTTTCACAATGTAGACATATTCCTATAAAAGTGTGAAGAAAAACAAGCGCGGGCCCCGGCATCAAAAAGACATTCAGCCATGTTTTTAGGTTCAATTAGCTGAGCTTCAATGGTCAGACTGTACACAAGATTTTGCAGGTCTGAATAATTTTGGTAAACCTCACTCATTAGACCTCCTATTAATAGAGTTCATTATATAGAATTCCATTACATTTAGAAGTTTCCATTCTGGCACAACTTACAATTGGCATTTCGATAGGCATCACCTGCTCCTTGTGGGTAAACGCGTCATTGTGAATGTGACACGGGAAGAGGTGCACACAAAGAAATCCCTATTTATGGCTACAGCTGTAAGCACCCCCCCATCACACAAATGCACTAATTAGTATCCGTCGTACCAGTCTTCACCATGTGTGAAAAATGGTTCAGATCTGTGCCGTTTTGTCTCTCTGTCTCCACTACACTGCACCGAATCCCACACCCGATGGTTCAAAAGCCCTCAGACATGGTTTGAGATGGTTCCAGAGAACCCGAAGCCGGATCCATCTGTGTATTATCCCGGCCCATTGCCGAGATCTGTGTATACAAAGGGTGAAGCGCGTAGCAACATTAACCGGTCTTCACTTGGTCCCATCTGCTTTCCATTCCCAGCCACAGCCGCTGGAAAAATCTTTATGTGTCTGGTAGCTCTGGGTAGGTGGGAAGACCAGAGTGCACTGGCTGAGTGAGTAAGGCCTCCAGAGTACAGTGGGAGGATGAGACGCGAGAGAGACGGGAGACTAGGAAGGGAATGTCCCGGGAAAGATGGAGACGGTGTGAGGAAAAATGAGTTCACCGCAACCATCTGACCACTCTGTCTGGTTTTTGACGATCAAGTCTAACGGGTCGCAGGTGGATGGAGAAACTTCCCGGGGCGAAAGCTCAGAGGGCAGGTTGATCGCGAAAGGCTCCTGCAGGCCTGCTTGACTCATCTGGGCCAGAGAGAACTCCACAGATGCACGGGCATGGAAATGTGTACATTGTTTTAATACCAGGTCAAAAGTTAAAAGTGAGGAAATGGATTGGCACATGCCTTCAGAGGGATAGTAAATCTTTAATCAGCTTTGGAAAGTCGGGTTCCTGAATGTCAGGGGTGGGCACATGTGTAGTACAGTGTAAGGGAAGTGTAAAAGTACAGGATATCCTGTTCCGTGGAACAAAGGGTAACGTGTAAAGGCCGCAGGGAGAACCACTTGAGCGAGGATGTGGCCCTTCTGCATCTGGCGGGGCGGGGGGCAGAGAAGTTTAATACAGGGAGTCGGCTTTGCGGTGACGGTGCTGCGCTCGTTTTGGTCTTTATGTGCCGTTAGAAGCAGCTATCTGGTGTGAAAATGTGGGCGCTGCTCTTCCTTGTATGAAAAGACCGGAGGACCCCGTACCCCTGTTGAATAGCAGATCCTGTGGTAGAGGTCTGGCTCGCAGATATAAAAAACAGCTTGACTAACTTTTAAACCACTTCTGGTTCCATTTACACGACGAATAAGTGTCGGGTTTTTTTTCTTCTTCCCATGGATTCGACGAGAATGTGGACCAGCGCTAACACAACGCTGTGAGGAAGGCTGAGTTGCCAGCTAACATTGCCAGCAATGGTTGAAGTGAATTCGCACGCGCACACACACACACACACACACACACACACACACACACACAGACGTGCATGCACACCCACACACACACACACCTCGAGGGGAGAAAGAGTGGGCTCGGCAGAACGGATGAATTGTGCTATAAAAATAAGAAGAGTGATGGTCGTGCAGAGCGCTGTGAGGAGTAAGGTGCTGCCTGTGAGCGGCTCTATAAGGTGTAGAATCCAATAAGGTTTAAAATTGGCTCTCCAGCAAAGTCTGTGTTGTGACGAGTACATGTTCAAAGCAAAGAGAATACTCAGTATCTGATGATAGCATGGGGCAAAGGGCTTCGGTCTACACCTAGGGACAGACTCTGGTAACTTGCTCTTTGTTAGACTCGGGCACATTAAATTTATGATTTCAGCGTCTGCGTTCTGTGCAGCGTCAATATTTTTTCAAGGTGTCTTGGCCAGGGCCGAGTCAGGCACCGTCCGGGTCATGGGCTGGGATGTGGACGAGGGCAGGCACCAGCCAGCTGTGAAGTGGACTGACCGGGTTAGAGGAGGGCTCGTCGACGCCTGGGCTGTTTGCTGTTCTGATGCTCCTGTCGGCCGGTGCGTGACCTCACTGTGTGGCCGCCTCCCCTCGTCTGCAGGTCCACGCACGGTCGTGACCCCGACCACCCCGCTACTCACACCCACCATGCCACACCGCTCCGTGCTCAACAAATATTACCGACGGAAGCCCCTGCTTATTGAACTGCAGTTCCACCTGGAAACTGATAGGACACTGGTTCTGGAACTTGAATCGCTGTTGGTGGCTCTGCCTATGTAAATAGTGGGTCTCAAAACCGGTAATTCAGATGTCCATTCTCACAATGTAAACTGAGCTGTTTTTAAATAGGACGACTTGGGACACACACACACAAAACAGTTTTCTCAATTGTCCCCTCCAGAGCCTGCTATTCCTTACAGGTAGATAACTGTATAAAGGTGCACAGCTAGGCACCTTTCGCCGCCTCCGGTCCATTCCACAACCGCTGGTGTCCCTGGGGGCTTCACCCCTCTCGCCACCTTACTGCCAGGATGGCATGTGGACACCAGGCCAGCGTTAGTAGCTGCGTGCCATGGCCTTGCACATTAATCACAGTACACTGTCAGTCATGGGAGTCGTCCTCTGTTGTGAACTATGCAATGCTGCGGCATCGGCAGGGCACCCAAGACGGGAGGAATTTGTAATGGCAGGGTGTTTGAAAAATATTGGCATTGCCATTCATCGGAGAGGATCTCCTGCAGGTCAAACAGCGGTTTTATTTAACACAAACTGACGGCGTCAGTGACAGGTTATGATATGGGCTGCTGTTGCCCCATGCTTTTGCCCCATGGTTTGTGAGCTCTATGACCCTGGGAGGCCTGACCAGATGCCTATGTGAATCCCCTCGGCGAAGGAGTCCTAACCACTTTTCCCTGCCCCTGCCCCATCGTTTTGGATGAGGAATATCGAAGACAAAGTGGAGCTCCTGCGTTCCCTTCGACCAATGTGACGTTGCTTGTTAGTTGTGTGTGCACCTCTGCATCTTCCAGGCCGGGGCCGCGACCTGTCGCTGTGCTGTGCGTTAGCCGTCTCCAAGGTACCTGACACCAACACCCTGCGAGGAACGTGCAGGGGAAACAGAATTACACCCTCGCACTTCTGCAGTGGAATAGATTACCACCAAATTACTGTAAAGATGAAAATGTTATATCTCCTTTTTTTATTATTATTCATGCTGGGGTTTTTTTCTGCCTTATCCTCTAATTGGACCCAATTTCCTTTGATTCTGGCAGCATCTGATTTCCACCTGTAAGAAGAGGAGAGCGGAAGGGGAGAGATGAAAACGCCGCCGCGATACGGGTGCACTGACTGTCTGTTTCACAGGGAGATGAAGGCGACTCTCCCGTCTCTTCTCTCCCTCAATCCCGACACACAACAGGCAAACACAAAGTTGCAGTTTCTGAGGTGCGCTCCCTTTGAAAAAAAAAAGAGGGAAGGGGGGAAAGAACAAACTCGCCAATTTCTGCGTTTTTTTTTCTTCATGTTTTCTACCCACCCGTTTCTGACCCACATTGAACCAGACACTTAACTAAGACTAGCTGCGTGGAAACGTTACTCAGGGTGTTACTTTGGTGAGTGAACAAATGAAGTGAAGTCGAGACCAGAGCCGTTTGAACAACGTCAACAGACCTGAGCGCTCTGCGAATGTGGAGAAATTCCACTTAAGGGACAATACGACGTTAATACGTTAATATTCAGCGTGTGTTGTGACTCTTTGTGGCCAATCCTTGCCCATACACCTAAAGTGTTATAGAAGGGCGAAGTATCCTGGGCACTGGGCATCACAGACGAGGTCCCTGGGCTTAGACGAGTGTGCCTGGTTGAGGCTGCATATGAGACTGAGTGCTGAGGGCAGCCAGTGCCATTGGGCCAGAGCGGCTGTCTACGGCCTGTCAGTTTGGAGTCCAGACCGGAGCAGAGAGTGAGGGCGACCGGACAGGCAGCGTAAACACTAGGCCTTTTCTGTGGGCCAGCCATGGGTCCGCCGCGCTCCCTCCGCTGGTAACTGGAGCCATGCTGTTGCTTCATCACTACCAGGATGTTTTGCAGGCTGCTGGCAGCCAGCCCACGTGTGCGGTCAGGGCCTGTTTACATCTGTCTGGGCCCGGAGCGTTCTGGAAAGGCAGCGGAGACGAAAATCACAGCTTGGGGCAGACGGGCTGGACGCTGAGACCTCGTTCCATAAACCGTCTGAAATCTGACGTCGGCTGCCTTCTCCCTCTCCTCCCTGTTTATTATGATTTTGGTGGTTTTTCACTATTTTTCCGCACTCATAAAAGCCAAACCTAGTCGCAACAATTTCAGGAAGCCGTCGCATTTGATGACGGAGTTTTGAAACGTTTGTTGTGTCTTACACCGGGTCAAATGTAACCGGTAATGAACAAAATTCCATTCCATTTCGGAGGTTCTATAGGTCTTTTGTTTCAAAGGCTTGCAAAGTATATACAATGCCAGAGAGTGAGAGGGACTATCTCCATGCAGTGTGTAGAACAATGGAGTTACATTTCTGACTCAAATCTAACGCAAGGCTGGGATTAAAGAAAAGGCACAAAAAAGAGGAAAAGAAAAAAGGAAGAGTCAAGTGATAAAGTGTAGATCTCAATTCCCTTTTTCTCTTATCTTGGGAGAAACCAGGGGCTTGCGGGAAAAGGGGGAGGCGGTGGGTCGTCAATCCGATATATTTAATTTCTCTCGCTGCAAGTGAATCATCTGGGGGATAACCGTGGATCAAAAGACTGTGTGAGGGAACGGAAGAAAAGGGAGATAAACGCTGCAGAACAAAGGAACCGGCTCTCCAAGTGCCCCCCTCTCTCTCTCTCTCTCTCTCTCTCTCTCTCTCCCTATCCTACTTTCCCTCACGGCATCTCGGAAGGAGGAATCATTTCAGAGGGCGCTGTCGGGATCCGGGCCCCGGTGGGTCATCACCTTCCCTACCCGCGTCAACCTGAATCGGAAAAAACGAGGACTGAGATTCTTTTTGAGCAGGCGTGGGGCTCTCGAGGCTTTCCGCGATGTCGCGGCTAATGTCTGCCCCGACGTGAACGTACTGTAAAGAACACGATGGCAGACAGAGCCCATTAAAGCTAGACTGTGCAAACTTTCTCCCCAACATAGACCTTGCCTCCAGAGGAAAAATGTATTTGTTCACCCCTGGTATGTGCCTCCAATTCTAATATGCGGGACTCTCAGGGTGGGGGTGAGATCATTGAAGGGTGGGAGGCAGTGGATTTACTGTTGATTTAACTCGTTTTTAAATTAGGACTCAAGTTATTTTTGCGCTTTCACCCAAATTTAAAATCATCGTTGTGCTAATGTATCTCGGTTCATCGCAACAAATCCTGCCACCACACACACACACACACACACTACACATGAGGCGTTCAACCAGGGAAGCCTTTAGTAGTCGCTGGTTGGAGCCAAGGGAAGCCCTGCTGATTCCCATACATCACAGACCAAGTGGAGCTCTGTGCCATATTACCACTCACAATCAGCAAAAGACATGATCTGGATTCAAACCTGCGAACTCCAGCTCATAGGGCTCAATCTCTATTCAGGCAAGCACATTTACTCCAGCTCATAGGGCTCAATCTCTATTCAGGCAAGCACATTTACTCCAGCTCATAGGGCTCAGTCTGCGTTCAGGTTACTGCCTTCACAGACTGAGCCACTGTGGAAAACCATTAAAATAGCCTTTCTAGCTCTATTAGAATTGGGAAATCAGTATGCTATTTTCACAGACTACTGAAAAAGGTAATATGGGTGTATGATGGAAGGAAAACTATGAAATAGGCAGTTGTTACAGTGATAAATTGTGAATAAGATAATTGTTGTGAGTACTGAGTAACTTTTAGGAACTTTTATGGAACTCCTTTAGCTTCTTATTGCCTGTAAACACTGATTCTCAAAAACAAAATTGAGAAAAAAACTAGGTCTTTTTCGAGGGGCCAGTGTAGGTGAATAAGTTGGTCAGGTTCACAATTCACGGATACCGATGAAAACGGTCCTATTCTATGATAATTTCTATTAGTCAATAGTGCAAGAGTAGATTCTCCTGTCCACAAAAAATATTTAGTCATGACTTTCGTTAATTAATGTGGCCACTGGGAGCGTGGGGCAGATTCCTGGTGCAGAGGGAAAGGGGGGCACAAATATAATCCCACCATGAAAAAAGTGAGAAATGTGAGCGTTAAGAGCTATTCACAGACAGCGGCAGCGAGACAACGACTGCAGGAGAAGTCTTTGACAAATGTCTTAATCTGTTTGGTACAAATTTGTACTATTTTAATCTGCCTTGGGAATGGCTAATCCAGTTTTTTCACTTGGCAGGGCACCAAGAGTAGTCAAACTGCATTAATTTTACTGGCAGAAAAATGAAAGAAGAAAAAAAAAAAGGTTGTACTCATTTAAATGACACACCACGTGTAAACAACTGACGTTCGCCACTTCTAATCACAAAGCAGAGAATGCTAACGGAATATCTGAGAAGCTGAGAAAAATAGAATGAATTTAATTTGGTTTCTGTTTCTTTATTTCCCATCTGAATGCGCGTTCTTTCTGCTTGCCTCTCTCCATTGCCCTGCCTCTGCCCTTCAATTCTGAAGTGCTTCTTTCTGCGTCCCTGGAAGCACAGTGGTCGAGATATGTCACAAGCTCGTACATTTCCTGGCGTGTCTGTTTTCAGACAGTACTTTGACATTTTATGCTTGAATACATCACTGCCAGCTGGCCTCTCACTCTTTTCTGGAGTGTGCAAGCCTTTTTAATACGGTTCCCCATAAACTTCTATAGGCCTTTTTAATACTGTTCCCCATAAACTTCTATAGGCCTTTTGGGTGCTAATCTCCATACCTTCTATAGGTCTTCTGGGTGCTTATCTCCATACCTTCTATAGGCCTTTTGGAGGCTGTTCCCCATACCTTCTATAGGCCTTTTGGAGGCTGTTCCCCATACCTTCTTTAGGCCTTTTGGAGGCTGTTTCCCATACCTTCTTTAGGCCTTTTGGAGGCTGTTCCCCATACCTTCTTTAGGCCTTTAGAAGGCTGTTCCCCATACCTTCCATAGGTCTTCTGGGTGCTAATCTCCATACCTTCTATAGGCCTTTTGGAGGCTGATCCCCATACCTTCTATAGGCCTTTTAGAGGCTGATCCCCATACCTTCTTTAGGCCTTTTGGAGGCTGTTCCCCATACCTTCTATAGGCCTTTTGGGTGCTAATCTCCATACCTTCTATAGGCCTTTAGGAGGCTGTTCCCCATACCTTCTATTGGCCTTTAGGAGGCTGTTCCCCATACCTTCTATAGGCCTTTTGGAGGCTGTTCCCCATACCTTCTATAGGCCTTTTGGAGGCTGATCTCCATACCTTCTATAGGCCTATAGGAGGCTGTTCCCCATACCTTCTTTAGGCCTTTTGGAGGCTGTTCCCCATACCTTCTATAGGCCTTTTGGAGGCTGATCCCCATACCTTCTATAGGCCTTTTGGAGGCTGATCCCCATATCTTCTTTAGGCCTTTTGGATGCTGTTCCCCATACCTTCTATAGGCCTTTTGGAGGCTGTTCCCCATACCTTCTTTAGGCCTTTTGGAGGCTGTTCCCCATACCTTCTTTAGGCCTTTTGGAGGCTGTTCCCCATTCCTTAGTAGCTTAGGTTAGTGAGCTTTAGTTATGAGTTTTTTCCCTTCTGCTCCTCTTTCGCTGTACAGCACGTGGTGCCCTGATGAGGGCGCTGCTGGTGAGGTTACTCCGCTCTCCACTAAAGTAATACAACTGCTTCAACTTCCCTCGCTGTGCAGTACAGTTGTTTATATTTATAACCTGCCATTTCACTGAATTATTTTATATTTTGCCAACTGCGCAAGACAACAATGAGAATATATTTTAAAAACCGCTGCTTGGAAGGTCTATGACGTATGCTGATACTTACTTGCATTTTGTGTATTTGCAAAGTGGTTTACACGTCCATTTCAATGCACTGTGTTGTAAATTAACATTGAAAGGGTTCTGAGGAAAATCCGATCACTCAGCGCTATTGTTAGCTATGAGTCATTGTTGTAGAGTGACCTTTTGGATTACTAAATCATACCCCACTTGACTCACCGCTGCATCTGTATTTTTCTCTGGCTGGGGCCGAGGATTGTTAGGGCTGTTTACCAAGTAAGCATGTCCTTGCACTCTCATCAGCAGACCCTTTTTTAGGGCCTTGTTAGAGATGTCCACCACCACTATCTCCAAAATGGTTTGTGCAGAAAAACAAACAAAAAAACATTCTTGCCCATGGCTCAATGGTTCTTAGCTGTGGCCCCTGTTTTTTAACCCTTACTTGTTATTTAATTGGTAAACCAAGACTATAAAGGCCTTTACAGTAAGTCTGCTATCCGATTCAATTGAAGTGTTTTACTACGGGAAATACTTTAACGCGCCCTAAACTGTTTATTCATCTTAGCTCCACGTTTCTCCAAACATGGTTACTTCGAAAGACCGAGAAAGCGCAGATCAAATTAGCACATTTCACGGACTGCTCTGCATTTAATTGAAACGTTAAATGTTTCCACCTACTAGTGCGGATTCAAATACAACGACTAAAGTGTTTAAAGTAGCCTAATTGAATAGGATAATTATATGTTAAATCGCCTTGTTTCATCCGGCACAGAAATTCACGGAGTTCGCTTAATTTCGTTAAGTGAATTGGAAGAGTCGACAAAAGACACGATGCGATAGTACACGAAAGGAAGGAAAATGACTTTTACAAAAAAATATATTTTCTGAATTTCTAGCAATTGTGTAACGGAATTTTTTTAAATAAAAATATATTGCAGCCCAAACTATTTCGAAGGCTTGGCTTCAATTTATTTAGTGTAATTTATACGTAATCAAGCACGGCTCATAAATCTTGAATTTCCAATGTTTTAGACAGGTGATAGGACTATAGCTCTCGGGGTTTGATTGGCACACTGCATCATCATATTAGAAGGAAGGTAAACCGAAATACTGAAAGTTAATTATATTATATATATATATATGTGCCTGTATTTACGTCAGAATACGTCAGTCACTCCATATAAAATACGACAGATTACTACCACGATTGTCAGTATATTCAAAACAAAGGGAGTTGAATTTATGATGTGTGATGATGGTTATTAAACAAGCTCACGGCGATGATTTTTTGCTTCAACTTCAGTTGGAAAATATTCAAATATGATCCCCTCAATGAGTTTGCCTATCTGAGTTTTAAAAAGTTTAAAATACATTGAAAATCCCATCTCTTTATACAGACCCGTAGTTCTACCTACGGTACGGGCATCGTTATGGGAACCTGCTGAGGTGCCATCGGAAGAGTGAAATACATCACTTGGGTGTGAAAAAACAACGGGAATTATATTAAAATGGCTGGGAACCAAGTGTAGCCGTAGGGTGAAAACTGTGTGTGGAAATTGAGGATATAGGCAGCTGTGTAACAGTATTATCGAGAGGGAGAGTGCGCGTTAAGGGTGTGAGCTGCCTCCATTAATCACTCGTGCTAATCCGCTAATGGGATTAGGCTACACTCTTATTGCAACTCATCTACGACAGGCAAAACTGCGTATGGCAGCGCCAAACCATACTCCGATTCACGACTTTGTTTAAAAAAAAAAAAAAAAAACTGTTAGCTCTTTATTATCCTAGTCATTATCAAGTTATCTTATTAGTGCGTCTCGTTTTCGCCTATAATAAGGGGGGGGCGGATAATGAATTAGTTTTATGGAAACACTATGGAATTAAAGATTTATTTGCGAATGTGCAGTGAGACGCACGGATCAAGATGTCGAACTCTGAATTATTTTGTGTTACAATGGGTAGCCGCTTAATCTGGTAATAAATGGGTAAATTGAAGGGAATCTGGAACATAAATATGTATAATTTCAGGTCCCTGTTCCTATTTCTGTATTTGTGTGTATGTATGCCTGTCAGGAAAAAATACTGTCAAAAGTTTGACTAACTGCATCAATAAAATCCTCATCTGTTTCTATGGAAACTCAGAGCCTTGAGTAGATTACAATTTTCTGCAGTGCCTAGAAACAGGCACACACACACACACCCACACACCTTATTATAGTGTGAATCTTAAGAAAGGTACGATGAACTTTTAACTATCT
>JAOYSI010004237.1:0-14470 GCA_025775065.1 Hiodon alosoides
GCCCACACATGCCCCTCCCTCGTTTCCTCTCCCCCATGCCCACATATGCCCCTCCCCTGTTTCCTCTCCCACATGCCCACACATGCCCCTCCCCGTTTCCTCTCCCTTCATGCTCCCACATGCCCCTCCCCTGTTTCCTCTCCCACATGCCCACACATGCCCCTCCCCTGTTTCCTTTCCCACCTCTCTCTTCTTTCTATTTTGCTTTCACAGTCACTGTATCCATCAGATTATAGACAGTGTCAGTCATGTTCACCAACATGCCATAGTTCACAGGGACCTGAAGGTCAGTGCAGTGCAGCGCTGCTCTGCCTGCGTCTGCCTGCGTCTGCCTCTGCGTGTCTGTCGTCCATCTGTCTGCTCCAGCTGCACTGACTGCGCTCACTCATCCTGACTGCAGCCAGCCTCCGCATGACTGACTACACGCCTCATTCACTAGTGTCACAGTTAGGATTCATCGGCCTCCGGGGCGCTGGATTTGGCTATTCTTGTTTTTTTCATTAGTTTAAAAAGTAAACTTATTAAACTAATGAATAAACGGTATAAGTGAATAAACTGATTAAATGTATGAATATTTGTATCTTTAAACATATTTAGAACCTCCTGGAAATCATTTTAAAACATAGAATTCGGCACTTGACTGTCTTGACTGCTACCACAGTGTAAGTAATGATATTATTTCCCAAAAAAATGTTTTTAAACAATGAAAACCATAATCTACTCATCCCATTATATGAGTGGGAGTTTTTGTTTGTGGATGAATGTATTACTATGCATGTGTTGATCTTATTGTGGCAATGCACAGGCAAGAGCTAAACATGAGAAATTCTCATTAACAGTGGCTTTTCGGCCAAGGCTCTGGCCTAGCCAATAGCTTACACTTGACGTCACAGAATGTGACTGGACCAGTGTCGTCATGGCAGCTAGAGACAGGTTTTCTCACAACACTCGAATTGCAGCAACTCTTTCACCGACTCTATAATCCCTGTGTGAGTAACTTTCATGCTGAAATCTTAAAAAGTGTAATCACCAAGTATTTTTTTTACGTCTTCTCCCCAATTCAGATAACTGGTTTTGCTAATCAGTCTCTGCTAGCTGCTACAAACTCTGCCCTCAAAACCTTGGGAGGGAGAAGCAGTACGTTATACGGTGCCGTAAGTCACACCAGCCGTGACTTTTTGGGATGCTGTCGCCACACTGCCCGTAGGACAGCTGCAGCACAAATGAAAGGAGAGACCCATCCCTCCCGACGGCTGTGCCAGCATGCACGCACCCAGAAGACGCAGTCGATTCCCTGCCCCTCCGCCAATCCTGGTTTCAGTCGGCAAATTACGTGACCTGTGTTCAAAACCAGATGGTACAGATGCACTTGGCCGATCACCTTTACCAACTGAGCCATTCAAGTCTTGCACTGTAGCAGAACTGCTACCGGAACCTTTTAGTGGGGGGGGGTGAAAACTTTCCATCTTTCTCTGTCATGGTAGATCACAGTACAAACACACAAAATCATGTGCTCTGTTGTTAAACTAATATTCAATAATCTAGAAACTTACTTCAGATTATGTATGTGTGTGTGTGTGTGTGTGTATATACACTATATGGACAAAAGTATTGGAACACCTACACATTACACCTACAGGAGCTTTTATGACATCCCATTCCAAATCCATAGGTATTAATCTCGAGTTGGTCCCCCCTTTGCAGCTATAACAGCTTCCACTCTTCTGGGAAGGCTTTCTACAAGATTTTGGAGTGTGTCTGTTGGAATTTTTGCCCATTCTTCCAGAAGAGCATTTGTGAGTTCAGACACTGATGTTGGACGAGAGGGCCTGGCTCTCAATCTCCGTTCTAGTTCATCCCAAAGGTGTTCGATAAAGTTGAGGTCAGGGCCAGTCAAGTTCTTCCACACCAAACTCATCCAACCAGGCCTTTATGGACCTTGCTTTGTGCACTGGGGCACACTCATGCTGGAACAGAATAGAGCCTATTCCAAAATGTCTTGGTAAGCAGAGGCATTAACATTTACCTTCAGTGGAACTAAGGGGCCTAGGCCAACCCCAGAAAAACAACCCAATAGCATTATCCCTCCTCCACCAAACTTTACAGTTGGCACAATGCAGTCAGGCAGGAAACGTTCTCTTGGTATTCTCCAAACCCAGACTCGTCCATCAGACCGCCAGATAGAGAAGCTATTCGTCATTCCTTAGAACTCGTTTCCACTGCTCCAGAGTCCAGTGGCGGCGTGCATTACACCACTCAACCTGACGTTTAGATGAAGCTCCTGGCGCACAGTTTTTGTGCTGATGTTAATGCCAGAGGAGGTTTGGAACTCTGCAGTTACGGAGTCAGCAGAGCGTTGGCGACTTTTACGCACTAAGTGCCTAAGCACTCGGCGACCCTACTCTGTAACTTTACGTGGTCTGCCACTTCGTGGCTGAGTTGCTATGGTTCCTAAACGCTTCCACTTTGCAATAATACCACTTACAGTTGATCGTGGAATATCTAGAGAAGAAATTTGAAGAACTGACTTGTTGCGACGGGGGCATCCTATTACAGTACCACGCTCAAATTCAGTGAGCTCTTTAGAACGTCCCATTCTTTCACAAATGTTTGTAAAGACAGACTGCATGGCTAGGTGCTTAATTTTATACACCTGTGGCAATGGGGCTGAATGAAACACCTGAATTCAATGATTAAGAGGTGTGGCCCAATACTTTTGTCCATATAGTGTATATATAGCGCTGTAAAGTGTTTCTAGTTTTCCAGGCAATTTAAGACTTTATTTCTGTTTTCTGGGTTACAGAACATGTGGTGTATGACTGTAAAATGCCCTGGATAAGGAACATTACTAGGAAAGTAATTAATTATGGTAATGGTAATTAAAATAGATTATAGTGTAAGTCATGTGTCCCTCTTTCATTAAGATATATTGCTTCCAAAACATTGATTAAGCACCTATGCCAATAGTAGAGCCATGTGAATAATGTGGCCCTGATAATGGAGGAATTACTTTGCTCTTCCTCCAGGGACTAGACTTTGATTAATATGACTACAGTGACTTTTCCATTTGTTTGCATAAAATATGTAATTTCAAGCCTGTTGCTAGATATTCAACCAGTTGTGTCCCAAATGAATTTAATGGAAATTTACCCCTTTTTATCGACAGACATGCTGCCCAAGAAGTTGTTTAATTAAATGCAAAACACAACATCAAAAAGTACTGATGATGCTACGGCTGAAATGAAAGATCATATACTTGTACAAAATGAATTGTGAAAAACATTTATAAAATAAAATAAAAAATAGATTTACTTAAATAGATGACACATAAAATAGCCTCTTTATCTATCTCTAGGAAATGGATCATTTGATCTCAGTATTTCCCTAAAATTGTATAAATACTACAATTTGCTTTCCCTTTGGGTCATTGTCATTTTGATGTTTTTTGACATTTTTGATTAACTCTACTCAGCTGAGTCCCCTGTCCCCTGCGAGAGACACAAATAGATTCACCCTCCGAAGGTACACGCTGTCCCGTGAGTGTGCGATCAATATTACCTGGGCCCAACAGGACATGGTGCGTATTAAAACAGCCCTGCGGCGACGCCTCATGGAAATAAATTAATTGATCCGGCCTTCGCTTCCTGCCCAGAGTTAACCCGGTGAAAGATTGGAAAACGGCTGTTCCGGACATGTTCCCTGGCACACTTCAGAGAAGGGGCCCGCTGCAACAGATCGTGAAAGGTAGGGGGCGGGATAAGAGAATAATGAGACTTTGGAGGTCATGTGACTTCCATTACTGTTCTGGAAACATGTTGTGGGTCAACATATCCCAGACTACCAGTTACCAAGGCACTGGAGAAAAGTAAATACTGATCTTGCTCCATTACCTTTCCTTAAGGATATGGTGTCGGAATTATTTTGACCCATTGTTCTTTGCAGATTTGCTCCAGGATGTTTGGTTAGTTGGATGATGATTGTGGACTGCAATTTTCAAATAGTGTCACAGTTTCTTAATGGGATTAAGATTTTGACTGGGCTGCATAAAGGTGAATTTCTTCCCAAGCTTCAGTTTTTTAGCCAACTCTTTTGCAGTATTTCCATTCTTCCTTCAATTCTAAGAAGATTCCCAGTCCCTGCAGATGAGAAACATCCCCACAGTATGATACTGCCATCATAATACTTTACTGTAGGGATGGTGTGTCTAGAGGCAGTGTTAGGAATGTGCCACATGAAATGCTTTGAATTTTGGCCAAAAAGCTCTGTCTTTGTCTCATCTGACCACAATACCTTTTCCCACATTGCACCTAGGTCACGGTCATACTTTCTAGCAAACTCCAAACGATGGTACCTTTTGACTACCAGCTTTCTCGTTACCCATAGAGGCCAGTGTTATGCAGTGCTCTTGATATGGTTGACTGGTGCAACATTACCATTATCAGTGGGGGTTTTATCCAGAAAATTTGACAGCTACTTTAATGGTTCACAGGTGGAGGCCAATGGTAGAGTAATTTGAATTTCTTTCATCTGTGTAAACTGGGAGCTTCCACAGCACATGGGGTTGAATACTTATGCAAGCAACTCTTTCCATTTTTATGTGTCTAATATTTTCTAACAAGAACCATGTCACCTTACAAACATTAACTATGATTATTTTAAAAATATAATATCAAACAGAACAATATTTCAATGTACCATTTGTAATTCAGTAATATGACGGAATTGGTCAGGGGCAGGGATGTGCAGAGGGAGGGGCTCTGGGGGCTCAAGCCGATGTCCAAATTAATCAAAAGTGCCCCTCTCAACATTCATTAATAAACAATTATATTGTGTAAAAATGCATTTGAATTAAAATTAACATGAAAACGTGCACAAAGCAGTAGCAAATGTGGTTATTATTAATAGTTGTAATATTGGTATTACTTAAAATTAGCTCTGTGGAGATAGATAATCCTTTTTTACATTTGAGCCCCTGCCCCTGAGGAACTCTCTGCACGTCCCTGGTCAGGGGTCTGAATACTTTTTCAAGGCACTGTGTATTGTACACTGATTATACAGCTTAAAAGTTGGAAAGTAGTCGAGGTTACGAGGTTACACTGCCGACACCCCACCACCCTCTGGAGGAGTCTCAATACACCAAAGGGCACCCACCACCAAACACGCAAGCGCAATCGCTCAGCGTCCATGAGCATGCTAATATCAGGCAAATATGTAATTTCTGCTGTGACAAACAATGAGTCAGGCCTTGTTTCTACAGTGACAAACTTTAGGATGGCAATATGAGAATATCTGAAGCTCCGATTTTACCAGTTTCATAAAGATATTCAGTTTCTTCGTCAGAAAGATTTACTTAATTTTTGTGTTGCTATGCTTCTGAGTTGGTTAATTTTAATATGGAGTTTCTATACATTTCATGTTATTAGCTTATCTGATCAGGTGTACACAATGTTAAACAACGTTCTTAAATGTATTAAGTTTGTGTGATTTGCACATGTATACTGTTAAAATGACTACATTAAGTGGATTGTGCTCAGGAACAAAGACAAGTACTGTTAATATTGTTTCTGTCCTTGAATTGAGCAAAGTGGGAATCCACCCCCTTCTTTTTTTTCATAGGCTAGTGGATTGTGCAGATAAGAGAATATTTAAATAGCCAATAGCTCAAGGTATCCTAATTACTATGCTGGCTGCACACTGGTGGCAATCATTTACACCACAAGCACTATCAGTTACATGCTATTTGTATTTATAGTTGATCGCGTGTGCTGTTATAATTGGAATGGGCTCATGAACCACATTTCTTTTGATCGGATGCCAGCAGCTGATTGCAGTGTCTGGCTGGTACAGGACCACAACCATCAATCCCCAAAAGATTTGACGGGACTATGGAGCTTCACAGACTATACTGAGACGTTTTTTTGTTTTTTTGAATATTGCAGTACAAATAGCGATAGAGATAACAAAGTATTTCTGTCAACAGATGTTTTTTAAAACTTTTCATTTGTAAGTGCAAACATCTTTACTGGTTTGAAGGGCTCTCATAATACAGTACCAATAGCATTTACAACCTATTCCATACAGGACTGCCAGGGTTAATATACCAAACAAACTAATTTCCAACCAACTGACTTAACATTCTCATTATGACACAGCCAGTTATTAGAGTGGTATGCTTCAAGGGGAAATTCTCAAAAATTTTAACCATGCAAATAAAAAGGGAGTCATTGAGTGAAGTAAAATATTCAGGGAAACGCAATAACCATTGACTCAATGTTCCAGTTTTGGATCCTAAAGCCTGCAGACTCCTTGGAGAAATGAACTCTGGAACTCTGGAATCAAGCATTCGGGAGACTTACCAGCAACTTTTTTTTTTTTTTTAAACATATAGGCCTAAGTTTTTTTTTCATAGACATTATATGTTCTGATTTTTAACAGGGTTTTTAATGAGGTTGAAGTGTTTCTTCAGCTATTTTTATTTAAGAATTTGTAAGAAAGATGTGTGTTTCAAACATTTTGAATGCAAAATGGAAAAATGCAAATTTGAAAATCATTCAAGAAAACAAGCATCCATAACTTAGGCTAATAGTAGTCCTGACAAGCTTTATGTGGTTAAAGATTGTTATCAATTAACAGAAACACAAATGCTGTTTATCAGTGGGGAAAGCACCCATTGAATCTAAACATGTTTGGGTTTGCATTGCCATGTTATTGCTTATTTCCACATGCTTACTTCTTGGAGGCTTTATATGAAAACATTTATATTGAAACAGGGTATTCCATGCATGATTGTTTGAACAATATTGCAATCCGCTGGTGATGTGTCAAGTTATATTTAGAAGTATCCTCTAACGTGATAAACAAAGATAACAAATAAAAAAGAGGAGTGGCTTTGTAATATTACGCTGCTCATTATTCATACAGTTATAAAATGGGTCAAACTTAAAATGTAAACAAGTTTTGTCTGATTCCAAATGACAGACTAATAACATTAATAATGAGTTCGCTTTGCTGGTGAGACCGCGTCGTATTCACAAAGGACTTGAATGAAGTCAATTGAGAATACCGTTATGAGAACTTTCCACTGGGTACGCTAATAGTTAAGTACAAACACCTGCTAAAATATCGGCAATTAGAAGATAATTAGCTGCTAATGTTTTTTTTTTTTTTTTTTTTTTTTTTTTTTTTAAATATAAAGAAAACCAAAAATTTTAAATGGGACAGATTTTTTATGTTTTTTTTTGAAGCCTTTTTTTTCCGAAGGTTTATTAACCAAATAAAAATTACTAAGTACCTAAGTTTCGTGGTATGCAAATCATTTATTAATTACTCACGTGTTATGCTCATAGTTAAGACTTCAAAGGCTAGGACTCATCAAAGGTCTCTCTGTTAGAAATCCAAGCTGAAAATGCCTGTGCAAGCAATTTTCCAGCAACCTTTCGACCTAAAAAAAAGTGCCGTTAAAGAACTTTACCTTACAGTTAAATTTTCCCAGACGATAGTTTTAGGCACATTTAAATTAACCGAACACTGGAAGACTTGAATATAAAACAGAATTATTGTGGTAGTTATCAAATGAATGGCAAGAAGACATAAAAAGTGAACATAATTATGCAAATAAGCCCTGAACTAGTGAAAGATCAAGGCTTCGAGATAACGAAAGCAAATCATTAAAATGTGTGTACATCAACTTAAATGAGAAACCTTTAAGATTTGATGTGACCAGATTTGATCAAATAAAAAATCTAATAAAAAAAGTTTAATTTCTACTCAATAGAGATAAGAAATCCAGTAATGTTAATTATTTGCACTATTTATTTATTTCTCTCTGTTTATTGTAAGCTTAGCTGCCCAGAGTCTACATCATAAGGCACTCTTTGAATATGACATGATTGGGGTCAAGCAAACTCAGCATTCAAACCACATCGCAGGGCAGCTCCTAGCCGGAGGTCAAGCCCGGGGACTGCTAGCAATACATTATGGGAAACCCTGACGATGCACTTGTCTCAAGCAGTTGTCTTCTAAGCATTGATCGATGGTGTCCTTTTCATAATATTCCTTGACCAACTTTGTACGAAGATGTGGCGAATGGACAGTTTGTCTACGTCATGGGATTTTGTATCTAGGTCCAAAAAGTCTAGTTTGCTGTACCACTTCCCCGCTTTTATATAAGAAAATAATCTGTCTGCTACTCTGAACAGGGCAAGCTGGAATGCAGTGGCACTGAATGAAGTGCATCATCAAATTACCGTCTGAAACACAGCATCCCGTCCGCTCTCCGTCGATTTAATGGGAGAGAACAGTAGAGGGCAATATAACATTTACTATTGCTGGGCACAGATGTGGCCATATGACACTGTGTCCGGATCTAAGCGCCTGCCGCCAGACCAAAGAATATCCCTCTGTAATTAAAATCTTGCTTCAAAATTATCTAAAAGATTTCTCGAAATAAATCAGCGCCCAGCCTAAACCTTGCCGGTGAAGCAGATAAAAAGCGCAATTTGATTTTTAGGACAGGCATCTCAGATGCCGATGCAGAAATGTGGCGCGTTGTAATCCCACGGAGAACTATCAGGCCCGATGATTGCTGCAGATGAACCGATCACAAAAAGACAAAGTGTGATGGAGAGCTCCCCCGGAATGGGCTCGCCTTGACGCGCTCTGGCGTCTCAGATTAATGTATTAATTGAGAGTAATTACTTTTTAATTGCATCTTTGAACGGGCTGTTTTGTGGGTGCTGGAGGAGGACAAATGCTCCTTAATTGCGTCGCACGGTCGGTCTGTACATTTCCGGTTTTAATTAATAGAAATGGGACGGTTGTTTCTCTGCGCGAATTTCCAAGCGGTGCTCTTGAGACACGCGCGGAGTCTCAGGTGCTCCGGCCTCTTTGGGCATTAGTATCATAATTAGCTGCGGCAGACGCTTTGATGATGAACAGGTCGGAAAACTGTTGTTCTGCCTGCCTGCCCAGCTTCGATTTCATTTATTTATTTTTTATATTTCTCATTTCTCAAGTGTGTTACGTAAGGTTTTACTTTGCATTTTCCCCATCTTACTGGCGTTAAGGTTTGGTTTATTTTATGAGAGAACCATTAAATTAAATTCCTAATTTACAGCTGTACTCTGTTCAAGGTGGGTTTGATTAAATGTATCTCACTAAGGGTTGCCAGAGAACATTAAATTTCATCTCCGACTGCAAATGCAAAAACAATCCCACAGAACTATTTGATTTGAAATTGATTTTTTCAGTGCGCACACCTTTTTATTTATTATTTCTTTTTTGCAAATTAAAGTGCTGACCCTAGGTTTATTACCCTCACCTTAGCAAGGCAGAAGAAAATAACTAACTTAACTGTCATGGTCATTTTCCTGCAGACAAAGTCAATCTTGCATTAACACGTCACATCGTTCTGGATCATATCAAAGACATTTAAGGGCGATAAAATATATTTCCAACTTCATAGTCTCAACATGTAAAATTGCCTTTACTGCTTAGAATTATGAATAAGTAATTCACATGCAGACTACTAGAATAATGTGTTATCAGCTGGTACAGTTGTGGTGAGTTGGCATTGGCCACTGTACTTCTCAAGGTGGGTGGCCCACATGTAATGCCCGGTTGTCTATCGGCTCTACTATTAAGTAATCAGATAAATATCCTCAAATTTCTTCAGGCATCCTGATGTCGCTCTCTTTGTTAACGATAAATGTGGTAACTATGTATTGTTTGTCTTAAATATAGTAGTGTTGGGTTTAAAGTTTTTGGTATCAGCTATAGATAATACCGAATGGTAACTAGTTTCGTCAATAAATAACTTAACGATAGCGGTCTGGACCTCTTAAAAAATATCAGGTGTTAGAAACGCCAACACAAACAAAATGTTTTTAAGTTTTAAATCTGAAAGATCCGTCTGTTCTGTAACTGAATATTTCATTACGGGGGTCTCTTCATTACAATTTCTTTCAATGCTTGCAAATGGAGTAATAAAATTACTATACTGATCGTCTGAAAATGATATGAATGGCATATGAGAACTTACAGATGCACGATTGTTGATGGATATTGACCCATCTGCACCCTGACTTTTAGAAAAACTCCAATTAAACGAGGCGCCACTGATTTTAATCCACCAATCGTGTAATCACCGTGTGTTTTTTGTAGTGTGAGATGGTTCTAAAAATCCTTAATTATAAATAAAATCGGCTCATGCTTGGAATTAATTTTTAAGTTGCTTCAGTGAATGAGGGCATCCTGTTAAAGTTTTTAGTATTACTATGTATTATATGTATATTGTTATTCTTGTTTTGAATTCAATCAATGTCAATTGAATCATCCTTGTCTCTTGATTATTATTAAAGTATTTCCTTTGACTCAAATAATTGATTGTCACAATAGTATAATAAAAATTACATATGTAAGGACCAATTTAAAAAATTTTTACATTCAAGGTGAAAACATTGCAAAAGAAGAGAATCTGACTGGGATTCTGTTGCTGACCTTGCTTGGCAATAAGTGTTTAAAAAGGTGGTTTTCATGGTTTTTCACATGCACCTCTTCGCCCGGCCTGTTCAGTCTAAGTGTGAGGGGAAGTGGCTGCCACTCTTCCACTTCCACTTCCCTCATGGAAATATCTGGCATCCCTGGGGAGCACGGGATCAAGACTTGGGTGTGAGATGTGTGCTTCCATAGCTTGAGGATGTTTCTGAATGAGCAGCGACAGGATGTTAAATGGGATTGTTTTGCTGACGTTCAGTGCTGGAGGGTGAGGGGAGGAGGTAGATGCGGGGCTCCAATCGAGAAATGGCATATTGTTCAGCTAAGCAGGCTATAAAAATGACCTGATGTGCTGGATTTTTAAAAGGAAGTATAAAATAATGTAGGATTCTGGACCTGCCCAAAAGGTTTTCCTTCCAATTTGGGTATTTTTGATTTCGTAACAATTCAAGATTTTATTATTTCAAGATATCTGTATTTTTTAACTGATTTTTTTTTCAATACTGTTAATTTAAACCTGCGAATAGGTGTTCAGGGCTCCGGTGTTAATCAGTTAATTTTTAAATATTGAGTTAGTCTTCCGATGTTTCTGTGGGATGTTACGAGTTGGAGGGAAAACGAGAAATATTTCAGATGGCTTTCACAATAGCGAATCTCTTAAGTGAATGTGACCCCATTAATCCTCTGGGAGTTTCTCATGGCCATTCACAGACTTTCCTGTTTAGTCGCCGAAAAAAACCTTTTCCAATTGCTTGGGGCAACAGGATATCAGGAAACGGATAGGCCATTCCTTTAAAAAAAAAAAAAAATCCTATTTTACTCTGTTCTAAAAAATAAGTGCTAACCTTTGCTCTAAATAGCAATTGACACATATTCAGCTATTACTTATAAAACTATATGTGTTCTATACAGCTAATTTACTGTCATTTGGCAGTGATCTTATGCATTCTAATATGTCACTGACAAAAATATGTTAAATTCCATAGCATATTTAGACATAAATATAAACTATTAAACAATACAGTAATATTATAAGCTTTATTGTAAAATGAAAGATAAAATCATAACCGTGTAGTAGCCGTGTAGTGCCCCTGTAGTGTCTTAGTTGTTTAAGGCTCACAGATTTAATAGGTTCCATACAGTTAGATTTTTTAATAGTATAAATATAATAGTGGCTTATTACAATCAAATCAACATAAAATATTTTTCAGAGGGGATCAGTTTAAGTAATATTTGATACCATGTCTGAAACATGTTTTACAGGTTAAACTTTTCTCAAGAAGGACACATGGTGTGAAGTGCTCTCCTCTGAGAGACGTTCTTCGGTTAAATGCAAGCGAGCCACTAGGTGGAGCCTAAAAAACCAATGAAGAATGATCAGAATGTTGCTTGCAAGACTTCTCTATATTCTGTTTTAACATGCCTCGGTTTCACATTGGAAATGTTTCACGATGGCCAAAATAATTCAACATGCAAGACATACTGAACCCCCAACAAAGAACTCAGGTAACTAGAGACAAACTTCATTTTTAAAGTTTATTTTCCATCAGCGATCTTAATCAAGTTGTTTTTTAAAATTCTGGTATTTTTCAGTTCAAATAAAACCTGACTCATTAGTTTCATCCACGCGTTAATTCTTTCCCTCTCGTATGTTCTGGATACTTACTGACTGCTAAGCTTACGCTAATTTCACTACACAAAACTTTTCAGAAGTAGTGCGACGGTGACCAGGAGGCCATTGACGGAATTCCTGACCGATACACTGCTATATTCAAATCCACAATTTCTGAACACCCCTCTCAACCTTGTCAATGTTGGCCATCCCTAAAGATCCTCTTTTTCATTCTGCTATTGAGCATGTTTGAGGGGCGCAGCGAGAGGAGGCTGTCTTTCATAATAAAGAAGAGACTCGATACGAAGACGCAGAACTGAACAAAGCGCTCGGATCAGTGCGTGCTCTGAGCGTCAATTTATCTGACAAGGAACCCATCTCTCCCAGATGGGTTCACATTTCCTTGCGAAAAGAGGATGTTTCTGGATTACTCTTTTTTTTTGTAATGACAGCGTGTTCATAGTGTTCAACATGTGGTATGTCTGGCACTAAACAATCAATCTGGCTGATATTTAGATAACACGATAACAATTGTTGCTTGTACTATAAAATATAATTTTGCTATCATTTTATAGGTATGCTTAAAGACCATTTTATACTTATTTATATTATTAAGAAATTCAAATAATATAGTTGACTATTAAAGTGAGTAAAAAAAAAAAATACCTCAAGTGCTCCAAATCATTAAAAATACAGTTATAATGTTATGAAGAGCATACCTCATAACAATGCATAGTTGATTGTTGCACGTTCTGGGGTATTATTCCCCCTGCTGTTTCCAGGTCTGAGAAGGACGTCTGACAAAAATGTCCTTGACCAGTAATGTGTTCTGAATGGGAAGCTGGTTTGTGCCAGAGGCGGGTTCAATGTGGAGCACTCCTGTCTGCCCGCACTGCTGGCGCCAGGCTGGTGGATCAGAGAGGTGCTGGTGGGCCTGTGCTCAGAGGGAGGAGAGATGCCTCTGGGGCAGCCACCGGGAGACGCTGTCGAGGGCCAGAAATGAACAGTGAAAAGAAAGGACTTGTGGTCCCTTGTCTTACTTTTAAAGCAACTGTCGCCGACCTAGGTAGAGAAACTCAGACTATGCCTTCCTATGTATTGGCTGTCTGTGTTCTGCAGGTTTATATGTATGTTAGCTATTTACAAAACACAGAGCTTTTTTATCCAAAATTTTTTTTTTCAAACATGTTGATGTTTTTACTTTGACTTGAGTGTTAATGGAGGTAGACTCAAAGAAAAGGAGAAAAAAAATAGGCCAGGTGTAGAACTTCCGGTGAAGTGTCAAGCAATAGCAACTTAGCAACATAGCTAGCGACGACTGAGTACTTTTAACTATTTAGACATGATTTAAAAAAAAAAAAACCAAGGTAATTACATTTCAAAAACTTGCCGGCTTTACAGCTGATTTTATGTCCATTACATGTTAAATGCGCTGTTGAGTGTGAAGAAAAACACCCAGTGCCACTGGTGTTTCAAAACTTACAGTACTGTAAAACAAAATACTTTTCTCAAAGCTTTTTATTACTAGGTCAGATGCTTATATACAGGGGTCTCTTAGATGTGCTCAAAGGAATGAAAATATGAAACTGTTTTTATCGAAATGTGCCTCTTGTAGCACAAGAGGCACATTTTTTTTAAACCAGAATTTACAACAAGGCTGTCTTTTGCAACACACTTTAGCGATTTTTCACAAGTGGTAAATTCTTTGCCAGAAAAACAAGCATGTTAATGTGCTTGTGGGTGAGACGGTTTCGTCTTTGAAAGTTTTGGTTCTTTCAAACACCTCCTACATTTTGAATGTCCACCTTCAGCTGGATTGCTGATTTCATTTAATGGATAACCAAAATAGTTCTACACTACACTTGTGGAATTGGCTTTAGAAACCAGCTGTTCTCCCGCGTCTGCCATATTGTTACGTGGGCAGTACTGTAATTACATTTTCCGAGAATGCGCAGCGCAGGACAGTTAGTTTCTTCCGGTATATGCAAAAAGAGTTTATATGGTTTTTAAAGCACACAATTAAAATGTTGTTTTGTAGTCTCAAAAAAAAAGAAGAAAAAAGACAGATAAGCACGATATCTAACCAAAAAAAGACAGGATAGAAAAGAAAAGATATATCAATATTTTATTTTACCCCGATATTAGGTATCACATCATTTTTGTATCATGATATTTCGATGTACCGAAATACGGTGGAACACTAGTAGTCAACTAGCTACTGTTACAGTTGTATACTGTATCGATTTAGCCAGCTAACAATCTACTGTTAATTCAGCACTAGCTTTAGTAAATACTGTAGCGTTTTGCCGGAGTGCTACTACTCTGCTGGGTTCAAGCAAGGACTCAGACACCGCTTTGACAAGA
>JAOYSI010004238.1:0-14470 GCA_025775065.1 Hiodon alosoides
ATAATTCAAATTATTTATATATATATACATACATACATACATACATACATACATACATACATACATACATACATACATACATACATACATACATGTATATATATATGTATATACA
The DNA here is from genome assembly GCA_025775065.1 of Hiodon alosoides. Lineage (NCBI taxonomy): Eukaryota > Metazoa > Chordata > Actinopteri > Hiodontiformes > Hiodontidae > Hiodon > Hiodon alosoides. The sequence goes on from JAOYSI010004238.1 coordinate 116, forward strand.
TATATATGTATGTATATACATATAAGCCTTTTAATGCCATCATGGCAGAAGATGGGAAGCCTTCTCAGTGGACTTTGATACTTGCCCCTGACTAAATCATCGTTCCTTTTATATACACCCACAGTAGTAGCTGAGAACTGCCAATCCTCCCAGCTCGCTTTCTTTGGCTGCCCCTGCGCTGACTCTCGGGTGACTGGACAGCATATCGGCCCACAGAATGGGGAAGGGTCAACTCTCTCTGCTTCTCAAAAGAATCCTCTGATGCCTCACCCAGCAGAAAGAAAGGGGGACATTTGAGAACTGGGAATCAATCTCATTTGTTTCCTGGCCGGTCTGTCACCAGCACTGCAGACAAAGGACCTAACAGGAAAAGGAGGGGTGGGGGAAAGGGCTACTTACATCGCCAGCAGCAAGAAGGGCACCGTTTGCCTCTGCCATGTTCATGTAGTTGTTATTGTTCCCAAACTGCAAGAAAAATTAAAACATCATTAGAAAAGGCCTTAACAAACGTTATCGGTTACACACGGACATTCGACATTTTGCGATCGTACACAAAAGGCTGAGAGGCACACGTTAGCTTAGTAAAGGTTGGTGGAAAAAACCAGCCGTGAGCTCATCAATTTATGAAAATGGCAAACAGTTGCGACGGAATCACAAAGGCAAGTAGAAAGACGGTGCAAGAGGTGGTTACATCTCTACAACTCAGTGGGGGTGTGAAGTATTAAACATAAATAAAGTAGAACATGAGCGAGGACACCGCTAGCTTGAGGGTTTGATTCCTGAAGAACAGAAGCTGGGGTAAAAAAAAAAAAAATCTGTTAATAAATATCTGTTTTTATACGAAATAAAAAAAAAACAACCACCCCAAAACCCACACATAGCCTTCTGGCAGAACAGCAGACACCACCTTTCTTCTGAGACCCAAGTGCCCTGACAGGCCGGGACAATGGGAAACTGAATGAAGAATTATTGGCCAGTATCTGGGCCCTGAAGCACAATGTACCTTTCTGTGACTGATTGAGCCAACCACCAAGCCTGCACTCATATGATCATATGAGGAAGGGAACTGTGGACATACCATTTCTTGCTTGGGGTTTCAAGAAGAGAGTCCTTTTTCTATGAATTCAAAAGAAATCCCCTTTGTGTGTTTTCTGCAAAGTTGTTCTCTCAAACTAAATAAACGCAGAACAACTCAAACAGAGAAAAAAAAATGTTCCTTCTCTTTAAAGAGGGCAAACAAAAGTGGGAACAAATTAAGATCGGACTAAAATGAGTCTTTAATTTATATTCTATTCCTTTGTTTTTCCCCCTTTCTTGCAAGTAGTTAGTATGTGAATGTAATTACCGAAGGAACTGCAGCTAATCAACTGCGAATGGTATCCATTAATTAGTATATACCCTGGAGAAAGAGGAGACAATCAGGAGCAATGTTAACAGCGTAACGCTCCAACGAGTAGGAGAAACCACGGGTCCAGAAGCATTTGGGAAAGCAGGTGGTTTCAGAGGTTCAAATCATTTACTGACCCTTTACCTGAATCTCTGGCCCCAAATTGGATCACAGCTCAGTACTTAATTCCACACAGAACCTTCGCAAAACGGATAACCTTCGCTAAGGAACATCTGTCCATCAGCGGAGCTTATAAAGCCCGCCATCCTCTCCTTCTTCCTTCCTTAACTGGGGCTCTTGGCTTGATTCATCCCTCTCTAAAACCGCGATGCTAGCCTTCAACGCGCTGGCTCGAGAACTCAACACGCTGCGACAGTAATTAACCGCAAGGGGCTTATCTATAAAAGTGTTACCCTGTCCTTTGCTTCTTAGGCTTCACAAAAAGGAGTCTTAAAAATATATCCCTAGATTCAAGCAGAGAGAATGTCCTGTTGACATATCACGTGGCGGAGACTTCCTCTGGCATCACCCCTGCTAATTAACCCCTATTTTTCATAGCATGTGAAGCTTCAGGACACACAGATATCATCTCTTAATCTGATGCAATCCTGTATCAGGAAAACGGCATGCGAAAATTTGCATGCAAAACTATGAACAGTGGGGGCTTTAAGCATGTAGTTTAAGGTCTATATATTTATTAACATTTACTCATGCAGAATCAAATTTCCCGGCCTGACAATCCGTTTTCCAAGCTGGATGTGATATTTAGCCTACATCAATTTCGTACATAGAAATAAAGAGGATATGTTTCCATAAATCAGCAGCATAAAATCCCACTGTGCGGACCGCATTAAAAAAGATTTTTATTTGCAGACCACAAGAAAGCCCCTAGCCACCAATGTTAATCTGCGCTGCTGATGAATGTGACTAGGACAAAAGCCAGGAGTAACAAGTTATTTTATTTTATTTTTTCTTCTATTTTGTGATTGCATTCTGTGCTCATGTCTGCATATTGCAGCACATGCCAAATTAAATTAACTGTGATTAGAAAGTCTGGGCTGCTGATAGAGAGCCTGTGCAGAAATGGGTCAGCGCAGACAATAGCGCTATGTAATTAAAAGATGGGAAGCCGAATGGATGCTACTTTAGCCTTATTAGCGTAAACAACACAACGTGCACAGCAAGCATTTTGGCAACACAAGGATATGCAGCCTGAGCTTCTCGTGGAAGACAGGCAAAAGCCGCCGTTTGCGGACGTGGACCCTAAAATTCGCTCTTTCAGTACACCGACGTTAAAAAAATAAATTAAAAAAAACACAGTGGACGCCTAAAAAACGCACTGCCCTCGGCCTGACGACTGACTTTGTCAACCACACACAATTCCAGATGGGTGCATTTAGCCTACGTGTGACATCTCTCTTCTGAAGGCCTTGGCTAAAGGGAGAATGCGGTGAGCATGAATTGGTTTAAAATAGCCATGGGATATGAAGCTTTTATCAACAGAGAGGCTCAATCGCTGAAGGAGCTCTGTAATTTGAGCCTCTCCAAGAGGCAGGCTCGGCTAAACGACAGAGAAAACATTGTGCTTCCAATGTTTTTCCCCACATTTATGCTACCAGCAATGTTATAAAAAAAATGTTTCAGTGGGGGGAATTGATAATTAACAAGGGCCTCTTGGCAATGAAAAGGCTACTGTCTGAACAATTTTTGAAGGCAAGAACATGAGGACAGTTTCCTTCCAGTGAATCGAATGCTGAGATGAATTTTCTTAAATTTTTCAGGTCAAGCGTAATTAACTCTCCACCATTGGCCATTGCCTTACTGGTAACAGTATTTTCCTATGAGCTGAAAGATCACTTGGGGGCTGTTCCTTCACATTGTTATCAGCGGATTCATTCAGTTCCAGCCATGCATACAGTATTGCGGGCTTTGTGAATCAAGCGACCCGAGCAGATTAAGAGGCATGGTACAGCCTCCTGTGGGAGGGGCCTTCTGTGTTGAAAGGAGCATTCAAACCAGAGACATGAGATTTACTGCTTAAAATCAACAACCTGCCGAGACATTCGACTTCATAGGTGCAGAGGACCGTGCCCTTTAATACTCGTGCTCGGAGCTGTGATAATCATATTGCTGCCAGTTTCATTCTGATTCAAGATAGAGTTATAACCTCAGGGGCAGAATATTTTATACTAACGTTTACACATGGGGATGAGAGCCCTTTGGCTACAAATTCAACATACAATATTACTTTTGCCTAAGGACACACATAGTATTATATAAACATAACTTAAACCTAGCGCCAAGAAAAGTTAAATAAAAGGTAAAATATATCTCAGATTTGAAAACGCTTCAGTTATGATTTAGTGATTGCTGCGTTCCATTTAAAACTGCCATAATTTACCCTCATATTATACCCCTGGGTGACAATCGCACCAACAACATGCATTCAACTTTGCCTCTCCATGGGGAATTAAATGTGTTTACAACATTAAAATGCAGTCATGGGTATCAGTTTACCTCAAGAAACCAATCTAGATGCCTAACAATTATGACCTTGCCCACAGTTCTTTGGGAACAATTTTTCATTTTTTTTAATGTCAGTTCTGGCTTTGATCATTTAACCCGAAGGAGGGCCTTCGCCAATAAATAATAAGAAATTAAGGTGTACATGGTGATGCACGCCCATCAAATAAACAACTACGGCCATGGTGAGACAAAGGAAAATTATTTTCACACCAGAAGCAGTTGTTTATGTGGCAAAACAACAGTGCATAAAACTGTGCAACTACCTCTTAACTGTGAGAAACTGTGGCATGCCTCTTTCTTTACAACAACAAAAAAAAAAAAAACTAATTCAATTAAGCGCTAACACTTGGCAGAAATTTATCAGTCCCTGACAAGCAATTTTACAGTTCAATTTGTGCTCAGTAATCACACTGCTATTGTTCTCCGGAACATAACTCCTCAGCGGATGAGTTCTTCGGCGATCTCTCAGAAGAGAAATACAACATTTAGCCATCCAGGACAGAATGGCAGAAGATAATTACGAGGCTTTTTTTCTGTTTGTTTTCTCTTAGATTTGGCATAATGACAACTTAGATCTCTACGTTCAACGGAAGAAACAAGACAGAACAAGTGCTGCCCCCTTTCCTCCTCTCTACCAGCTGCTGCTGGGTAAACACAATCTCTCAGAGGGCTACCTCATGATTTCCAAGGTCCTCCTGGCCAAACAGAAAACTCATTTACAACCCAATCCACCATAAAAAAAAAAAGAAAGAAAGAATGAAATCAGCAGCACGATTACTGGGGGACATTCAGACCCAGGTAACGTTCATACATATTGCACCGGTCAAATTTTTGTGTGGGTGTCAATTTGTAAAGTGACCTCACTGCACAGCACGCCTGTACAGTAAAATCACGAGCGTGTTTTTGATCGGCAGGCCAAATCAATTAGCAAAATTCAGTTTGAAGCTAAAATCATTAACTCCTTGCTGTTGGACGTTACGGTCGCCCTAAAGACCTCCTGGTGTACAAGCCCAAAGACCAAGAAAACAAAGTATACGAGTAGACAGAAGAAAACATCACAGCCTGAGAAAACATTGACCTTATCTGGACACAAGACATCTAGCAGATGCCAGTTTCACTCGCCCCTCGATCAGGTTGTCTTTTGTTGAGCCTTGCGTTCCACCATCGACGCCGTGGCTCTGACACAGCTCAGAATGAATGGGTTACTCAACCCTTCGCTGGGAAGCCCTAACACGGCACCTGTTCCCCAACACGCTACCCGTGGAAGATGGCCTGCGCAGAGGTTCCAAAGGGAAGATTACCGGCTCGTCTGATAAACTGAGCTGAGGAGGCGAGGAGCAGAGTTCTCCCAGCGGGATGGGAAACCACCTACCCAAGGGAACTTTCTGAAACGTGAGAAGACGTAATCAAGGCGCTGTTTATAGTCAGATCGCTGGGGAAAGATCCATACGAAGAATGGCTGAGTTGTATAGGGTCCTTCTGGAAAGCCAACACTGGGTAATATTGCCACCTGGATGCATGACAACCTACTCAGCTGGTCAGTTCTTGGATCACACTGCCAGCACTTAACGAAATCAGCAGATAAACCGTATGATCATGGAAAATATAAAACAGGGATGCTCTGCTCCCTGGTAGATTTACCTATTATTGGGATTACATTCATATGGATGGTAAAATATATATTAAACTTTATTATTTAAGTATTAAGATATATTTTTTGCCACACAAGATGCATTTCAATTGCAATCAGCGTAAGAAAGCCTTTTAGCCAATGCATGCATTCTGCACTGTTAATCTGGGTTTTGTACCAACTCCCTATCCACTTTAGAACATAATCTACTGAGAACCTTCAAATGTAAAGGAAACAGCTGAAGAAGAAATTGTGCCCTTGGGTACTGCAACCTTCTAACAGGGTCTGGAACAAGCAAGCTACCTGACAAACTGGTGGAAAACTACCAATGTAAATCAGATAGATGAAACCCAGACAACAACCATAACAACCCTATAACTGATCTGCACACCAAGCAGTTGATACGTACGCCTGACTCATTAAACAAAAATATTCTTGTTTTTACCACTCAAGACAAAGTTAGTGTTATAAACTGATAAATATTATATCGACAGCAATGCATTTTAAGAGCACTGCATTTTTAACTAAAAAAATGAGGCTGCTAATCACCTCTTGGAGGAATATACAATCCAATTACCTTTCTCCAGTGCAAACACCAAAACTGTACATAGACGGTCATCCGGTATTCTTAAGGAGAAAATCCTACATCAGCCTGGAAACATGATTTGGTGTAACGTCTTTGAAGCCTCAAATGAAGCCGTCCCGCTGAAATAAAGTGTGCAGGCAATGACTGAAGAACTGACCACGGTCCCTGATTAACATTGTGACTGGAATAAAAAGGAGAAACGTACAGGCCGGGGGTAATTTGGGGAATTCCAAAACCCACCACTTTCCCTTTCGACAAATCACAATCCAAGACAGTTAAAGTGTTTAAGTATGGGGAAGCGCACACTTTTGTACGACATGCCTAACACACACGGCCTTTGGACTGCTTTACACTAAAGTTGTACCTGACCCTCAGGTTGGCTGACCTGTATATGGCCTTTGACTCTTCGTAGTACAGAATAGGTGGCAGGATACATGCCTGTATGTGGAGTTTGAGCAGCCTTTTACTGAGAAAACCCTTAACAGAAGGCAATAAACATCCTAACAAAAAGATGTCCCATATTTGATCGAGCAGAGTGCAAAGCAATCTTCCCCTCCCAACACGGAGTGGCTCATTTGCACTCTCGATGGTGTCGTCTTGCAGTGACAGAGGAACAGAGACACCTTTGAATGTGAACAGAAGGACTGGATGTTGCCTCACATTTGCATTTAAACTATGTTTTGGGCCAGTTTGCAAAGCGCAGCTTAGAAGAAACCCCACTTTAAGAAGTTATCCCGAACATAGCTTCGACCCAAATATGTGTTTTGCCTGAAACATAATTTAAATCATAATTTTTTCCTTTTTGTTTGTTGACGTTGATCATTGACCTGTGTTAAATCAGACTGAAGGAAACACAGCAACTGTTTAACCATAGACAGTTTAAAGGAGTCCTGTCTCATTGCTTTGGCACAGGAACACATTTCAATTCCCAGGACATGACTGAGTGAGGCACTCATTAAATCCAGCTCCTATAGACCTATACAAAGATCAGGTGCCAGAGGAATATAGGTGGGAGGCTTGTATCTTCTAATTATTTGTCAGTAAATATGTACAGGTATTAACATTAAATGCAACAATAATTTGAATGCAACAATAATTATTCAATGTTATTAAAATATTAACCGAAAAAAAGTGGAATGATTTAATTAGATGCAACTCCTTTAAAATATAAAATATAATATTCATAATATATAATACTCTGTAGCTCAATCTACATGTAATTTAAATACTGGAAGTTGTTCGTGTTAAATTTAATTTTTATCAGAATACCACAATAAAAGTCATCACACCAAATATAGCAAAACTTTGTTAATCAGTAGTAATAAGTCGCTTTCATATTTTACATCGAGAAAAGTCCTTCCTAAATAACATCCATACGTAATTGAGTTTGTTCACTGTCTGTTCGGACTTCTCCAGTCTTGCCCACCAAAACAAACCACAGAAAGTAGAATCAAAAACAGTCGCTTTTATTCTGTACGAATCTAAGAAACACAAACGGCTGAGCAGTGACTCATATATCAGTCTATTATACACTACAGGGCAGACTGTATTAAACAAATGGATCTGCCTACAGCTGGAAAAAAGAAGCAATAGAAGGGAGCAGGGGTCATTGTCTAATTTAAATCTTGGCTCCCTTCCCGGATCAGTACAAGATTCCAATTTGGGGCTGCAGTGCCCGGTGTTCCTGACAGGGGTCTCGCTGCAAATGCAATCGGGCCCCTTTCCAGAAATGTGTCCGGAATCCGGCGATCGACAAAACCGGAGAAGATTAACAGTGCGACTGGAGCAAATTAGCTGAAATTATGAAAACGTATGGGAGGGGGTGTGCTCTTTTTTTTTCTTTTTCTCCCCACTTAACGCGGCACCTGCGCTTTCAGACGGCGGCCACAACGTCCTCAGCTGGTGCGTAGCAGGGAGCAAGCAGTGTTTTCCAGGCGCTCTCCGTTGCGAGCCACCCGTCCCGCGCTGCCACGCCATGGAACAAGTGCGCTCTTGTTATTATTTTGGCTCGCTTTGGTTTTAAAATCGGAAAATAAAAGGAGCCCGGTAAAAATGGGAGGCTTTGATTAAAGCTGAACAGCTGCTAATCTCTTATTTGCACATTAGCCACAATGAGCTTTTTCAAGCACCAAATCTAAATAAATTACCTCTCATTTATTCACTTATCTACCAATAGGACCACAGTTAAAAATAAAAATAACAATACTACACAGTGCACCCGTATTGCACAGATACAGCATGCTTTAGGGGAGATCAGAAACCTAGGATAGACTATGAAACAGGTGTCCAATAATTCTAAATAAACACTCTTCCCTTTTCTTTCACAGTGCAGTGTCAAACTGGAGATCTACTAGACGAAACAACACTCATTTGGGTAGTTACAAACTTTTTTTGTTCTGTTCTGAAATGGGGAGGAGGGGGGGGCTGCTAAAGATCAAAGGCATCTGAAAAATGTCATCCTTACTTATCAATGGGACCCAGCTGCGTTTTAGAGGATCTTTAGAGTAAAGGATTAGCTTGGATGGCCAGGCCTTCATTACGTGGGAATGGCAAGCCAAGCGTTATTGCAGAATCCTTTTTACTGTAGGCACAGATGCCCCTAAGAAGAGCACAGAGTGAATAATCATCATTATCCAACGATGTTATGTACTGTGCCAGTTGTCGTAAATCACGTAACCCTTTACGGTAAGGAGCCAGTCCATCCAAAGGTCAATATCTGAACCGGTGACAGGAAAGCCATGGCTGTTTAATTCGTCTGGCCGTTAGGTCTACAGAGATAATGGGATATCACAGTCACTTAGCAGGTGCGCAACAGACAGGTGCGTTCGCTGGGGTTTCCCATGCTGGATCCTTCAGATGGACTGAACTTGTGGGTTTGCCCATCAAATCATTACTCATCCCCGGGAGGTTCAAATCCAAACTGTCCCTTTTGACAGTCTGCTTAACAGTCACCTGAACAAGCGGATAATCGACTGTACAGGAGACGCGTTTATCATCTTCCCAAATGTGACGGGAATGATGAAATTCGCCCTAAATGCTATTACCATGACAAAAGAGGCTTCCTCCTTTTATCGCACTGCTCCCAATACCGATTTACCCCTTAACACAGCCTCTGGCAATTAAGGGGAAAAGTCAGTAAAGGAGTCACAGATTCGGACTTCCACCCCACAGTACGCTGGGACTTCTGTGAACTTTGCAGCCAAATAAATGAAGTGCAGAGGATTTGAAGAGCGCTCTACAACCTAGGCTCGGCGCCCACCGAATGTGCCGCAACGCCTCTTCATTCGTCTTCATTAGGCTTCCGTTTGACCTGTTTTTCTGCCCCTCTGTCAGTGCGCAGTCTTCCGGGAACTGTTGTATCTCCTAGCGCTGTACCCTGGATCTCATCGGTGGGGGTCTTCATCATGGGTCTTAATCAGTCCTATCAAAACGCTGACAACCATCCTGTAATCTGCTAAAAAAAAACAGCCAGCCAGTGGATAAGGCTATGGCTATGAGTAGTGGTACTCACCCCCTTCCAGCAATGCAAAAAAATAAATAATCTGTACGCATTTTTTGTAAAATTGAAACTTAAATGCTGGAAATTAACACTTTCATTGGAGAAAATGGAAAGAAAAAAAACCGCGGACAGAAATAATGGAAATATGTTGATTACATAAGTATTCACCGCTCTGAGTCAACACAAAGACCGAAGTTTTGGCAGTAATGCTTTATGGGTAACTCGCTACCAACCAGCTTGGAGCAATTTTCACCCATTCTTCTTCGCAAAAAAACTTCTCTCGGGTTGGTAAGGGATCGCATATTGACACCAAATCTTGTCACATTCCAGATCTTAGGCCTGCATTGGGTCACCGTCCTGCTTAAAAAGGTCTATTCCAGCCAGAGGTTTAGTTTTTTAGAATACTTTTTCCCCATGGATTTGCTTAGAGTATGAGTTTCCCAGTCCCTGCAGATAAGAAGCATCCCAATAACAGGATGTCACCACCACCATACATGAGATCAGGAATTTTGTGCTGTGCCGGGCCGGGCCGGGCCGACTTTGCACCAAAAGTAACTGTTTGCATTTAGAGCGAAAAGTTTACATTTAGAGCGAAAAGTTTACATTTAGAGCGAAAAGTTTACATTTTGTCTCGTCTGACCACGTGTGCCGTATCATTTAAATTGCGAATATTCCCCCGGATTTCTTACAGCGAATCTTTATTTCTGGGGAAACCGATTCTAGGGGATGGTGGTAGACTCGTGGTCCATTTGGAAAGATTTTCCACCATTACATTTTAGGGATAGTACGTGGATCTTGCCCCCCCCCAAAAAACCCCATAAAACGAATGCTCAAGGGTTCACTGTTATTCGGGACTCAGTCGCCTAAACTTAAAACAAACTCCTCCTGGATTTTAATTAAGTACAGAGGTAGCTCCCATGTGGTACGCTTTAGTAAAGGGAACCACTTTGATTTATGTATTCTTTGTAATTTCTGCTTGAGGCTTGCTGGTTGGAGGGCACCTTTCATGAAGAATATGTAGCTGATGCAAATACACCATTTGTTAATTAGTTCCTGTTAAAAATATTTTGAAATAGAAAAACCCTTCACAGCAGCTAAAATCAGAAGATGTCCCATTATTGTCAGTCTCCACCTACTTGCAATTAAAATGAAAATAATTTGCTGCTATAAACCTTGATTACTGGGAAACTTTGATATGGGATGAAATGACATTTAAACAACAACAGCAATCATAAATAACTGATTAGTTTTAGAGCATTAATTAGCACGCAGCCTTTTGACTATGCAAGTTATCCGCCAATGTGAACTAGAGCTGGCAAATTAATCAAAATAATCAACTCTGTAGAACGTGTGTTAACCCTTCGAAGGGCAACAATAGCACATGCTTTGACTGAAAGCTCATTAAGCTCATCATATTTAGTAGGCAAGTAGACGACAACTGAAGTGAATGGAAATGTGTATTATAGGAGTACCACACCACATGTGCATTACCCAGGGTAAATTTTGGGAATTTAATCATACAATGTCGTGGGATGGAAAACGAGATGCACCTACACCGATGTATTAAGGAGCATGGTAAAACAAAACGGTGTTAACATCTAGAAAAATACAGAAAGCACGTATCACAGTCTACTACAGATTACAGATGTCCATAGAATTACCTATCAGGGTCCAGGGACACAAGGCAGAACTCTTAAAGGGCATTTATAATGTCCATACATTTCCTCAAAAAAAACCTTAGCTCTCAATAAAAACCCATTCCTTCACATAAGCATGCCTCTTTATTTTACAGCAGAATTATTTAAACCATGATAGCAAATGTGATTTTTAGCAGCATTGAATCCCTGAACATGGTCAGAAACATAGCAAACTTTAAAACATCACAACTCAAAAAATGCTGGAACTAATACAGGTTTCATGAAAATGCATGGGTGACAAAGGTTCACCCCAACGAGGCTGTCCAACTGCTGAAGGTCACCATGGCCCCATTAGACAGCCACAAGCTTTCATAAAACCGTGCAGCGTATCATTATTCTCACAGTGTTTCATTATGGAAGGTTAACCTCAGATAACTCCAAATGAACACTTTAATCAGCTGCCTGTAATCTCTCAGACACAATATAATCATTCTGCTTCTCTCCCTCTTTATCGGCTCGTGGAAAACCACCCCTTGCCTCAGTCAAAAAAGTCGATTTTCTGACTGATGTAGGTGGTGAAGGAAAATGCAGAAGCCGCCCAGGGTAAGATGTTCCATTGTAGGTTTTGGCCATCATGGTCAGAGAGAAAAACATGATATCCAGGAGAATAAAGGATTATAAAGGTTCAAAGGATTAGAGGATTTCCTCAGACGCACAATCCCTATGCCATCATTGACAAAACTGTCCTTCCACACAAGGAGCATGATCAGATCTGTATGAACTCATCCAAGAGGATACCAATAAAAACCCATCTCTCTGGGCAGGTTCCTAATCAGGGAGCGGTTTTTATTGGCTGTAAAATCCAAGAACAGCTCAACAGCACATTCCAGATGCAGAGCAATCTTAGGGACATAAGGCTGGCTGTTGAAATATATGGAGAGATGACAGAAATTTAGGCCCAAAATTACACGGAGAGGTGAAACCTGAGGGCTCACCCTTGACCTTCACACATGGAAAAACTCAGTTCCCTCAACAGTTGGTTATGCACGTTGCTGTACAGGTTGAAGAAGCAAACAAGAGTTCAGAGATGTAATACATTAACAATGCATTACTGCAACCAAGTTCATGGTTCACTCCGGCCTAATTTTGCCTCCCTCTACTGAATTCCTCTGGAGTCACTTGACTGTATTTCCAAAGCTGTCCGTTCTGTTTATTTGCAAGATGTTTTGTTGAGGTCAGGTCTGGAGGAGGACCTTGTGATTTACTGCAGCACTTTCAGCTACAAATCACTTTGCAAATATTTAGAATGAAAATGTACCTTTTCAGGGCACCAGGGCCAAAGCAAGGTGCAATTGCACCTAATTTACTGGTTGTTATGCTTAGCATTCGTAGCAAGTCTGCCACCTAACTGTGTTACCGCCCTGACATCCAAGAGTCAGGCAGACTCAGCCATGGGCGGACCAACTGGGTTTCTTTGTTTGCATTTCAAGCTGAGCGGTAAGCTGGTTGCACAGGAACCTAATTGGGTCTTTATTCCAACATCTAACCGCAACATTCAGTCGCATCCAGAGGAAAGGGTGGGTTCAGGTTTTGTTAATAATACTTCTGAGGCCAATAAAAATCACATCAGCAATCACAGTACAATTCTTGGAACCAATCTACAAAGAAACCATTTTCCAGTTTTAATACGTGCATGAAATAAATATCAGAGCTGAGCCAGCCATGACAGAAACCATATGGTTGGTGGCTATGATGTCCCCACCGGTACTGCTTCAACTTTTCCAATGAACAGAGAGCTTTTTGAGGATTTCCTACATTATGTCTTATAAATTCAAATTTCCCAGTCTAGGGGCTGGATCGAATCAAAGCCACCGCCCCGCGATAGAGGATGCATATCTTTTCCCGGGATTAAAACAAAGGAAAATTACTGCGCAAAATGACTCAGGTCCAAGCCCTTTTCGGCCTAAAAAAGGCCTATCGCATATGGGTGGAGACAGAGGAGTGGACTTATCACCTGAACAAATCTCAAGATTGCAGGCAATAACCCACAGCGCAAGCCTCTCATTTTATTGTCAACTTCAAAGCAGTCGTTAAACCGGCGCGGATAAAAACTAAAAAGTTAAGAAAAACAAAACTAATAATAAAATGCATGCAAACAGGCCTTCGAGGCAGTTGTAACCCCTTTAAAAGGTCTAATATTCGTTTTTTAATAAAGCAGTGAGGCACAGGAGGGTGTGTTTTATTGGGAATATCGGCATCACAACCGAACCAAAAATCTCAATAACGCGCACCCTCAGGTGTCTATCACCTTTAGAAAAACAGATAAGTTGTTTTTTGCATTCATTTGTTACATCGAGGGTGAAATCTGAGAAAAATCAATTTCAGAGGTAAATCAATAAAGGATTCAGAGCTGAATGATAAAAGGACAAATTATCTAGATGTTTTATTTGTTAGACACAGGAAAGAGATTTTGTACATTTTTGTACTCAGTGTTTTGATGTAAGGCCCCACTGTGCATCTTATTTCACATTCTGACCATATGATTCATTGCTCTGGGTTGCACAGTCAACCTCCATAAAAGCGAGCATCTAAATGGGCTGCCTAGTTTTAAAACAGTTTGTCCTTGGAGCTGCGAAGACTAAGGCACACAGCTGTGATTGTACATTCACTCAGCAGAGAAGGGGACATAAAGTATCTTTTAAATGACACAGAGCAAAAGATAAATAGTATTTTACAAAGAGTCTGTACGAAACAAAAATAAGATCCAGTAATAATACACTACTGTGTGCTCTCGAATTCAACCCAAACATGAATTGGGGGAGGAAAAAAAGGTCAGGAATTTTATATTCAGCAGATGGAATACTTCTCATGAGAAAAACACACTAGTAACTCTGTGCCTTGTTATTTTACAGCTTGACCTGCCATGTTCATTTTCTGCAAGGATGTGGGGGGGGGGGGGGGGGGGGCAAAATTAAAAAATTTTATTTTTGCGCGTTATAGCAAAAATTTTTACAAAAAAATTTTAATTAAGAATTTGGGAAAAAAAAAATAAAAAAATTGGACAAAAATTTGAATTAAGGAAAAAAAAGG
>JAOYSI010004239.1:0-24962 GCA_025775065.1 Hiodon alosoides
AGATAGATAGATAGATAGATAGATAGATAGATAGATAGATAGATAGATAGATAGATAGATAGATAGATAGATATATACATACATACAGATATAGACAGAGAGAGTGAGCCGTGTCCTCAGTTGACATATACCTGCTATTATACTTAAGGTACACCAAATAATTAATGCATTAAACTTTCCACGCACCGAAATACGGTAGTTTCAGCGGTGGTGGCAGATTAATAGCAATTAATAGCAGTTTTATAAAATAGCATTGGTTGATACTTTCATTTAAATATATTTAGTGATACTAACCTTTAATGAACAAATTGTACCTAATTGTTTACATTTTAAAGAGCATTGTTCTTTTGTTTAAAAAAAAGTAATATTTTACTTCTGAATCTCCAGAATAAATTGATAGAAATATCTCAGCAGCGGAGCATTTTCTTCATTCATAAATATAATCTTTTTTTTGTCTTCTTACTTAATCAGCCCCTGACTCCTTCAGTCACAAAAAGTTTTTCCAGCTTTGCGGCTTATCAAGCAAAAGTCCCCAGGAAGTGAAAGATGTTTTCCGTTTCATCGATGACGATGACAGCGGCTACATTGAGGAGGAAGAGCTCAAGTGTGTACATTCTCAATCATTATAAGCATTTAAATTATACGAATAATGTTTTCGTCGCTAAATCATTAGAACCAATTAAAACGGTTTATTTTGGAAGTTATGTTTGACGTTATTACGCGTTTTTCAGCACATGAAAGTTACAGCTGGAAACTTAGTAAAAAAAAAACGAATGCTGGAAATACTCATGATTAGAACACTCTACATTTTGTTGCTTATATCTGCGGCTGTTTTCTCACACGTGTAGCCAGACTCTGTTCTATCTCACATTGTGTGCCTGTGTGTATCAGGTTCTTCCTCCAACGGTTCTCACCTGGGGCGCGCTTGTTGACCGAGAAGGAGGCTAAGAGTCTCATGGTGGCAGCTGATAATGACAGTGATGGCAAGATCGGAGCGCAAGGTGAGCACCTTGTTGAAATACTCCTCTTGGGCTGCATCTCTGCAGATAAATTTTTGGCAAAAAGAAAACAAAAATAATTGAATGTATGAAATATTATTTAGTTTTTTCTGGGTTAGATCAGGAATTATTTTTGTTAATTTGGGGATTTTACAAGTAGTACTTCCCCGTATATATTCAACGGAGGTACTTTAGCAGGAGCTAGAAAGCTAATTGATTAAATGAAACCATTGGATTAAAGAATAAGCAATATTTTACATACGATAAAGAAAACATCGTTTAAAAAAAATGGTTTTGAAACATTGCCTGACCAATTCAATGACTCTTAGCGCCTGTGCGTTGTATAAGACGATTGTTAAGAGCCCAATATCTGTGTATACGGGGTAAACTGAATCCCCTGTACAGCATAAAGAAATGCATTTTGCCCTTCAACAGAATTATAGTGTCCAAAAAAACCTGGGTTTGAGATTAGGTTTGGGACCAAATCAAAACATTGGTAACCCGCTAATCTCACTTTACATAACTATACATAACGTAATTACTTTTGTGGATCTTATCTCTTCTGCTCACGAAAAGGAAATTCTGTTAAATCCAGTTATGTAAATTGCGATTAGCTATCTGCCAAAGGTTTGATTTGGCCCCTAAGTCTACCTGTACGATATATTGTGCTGTAAATTTAAATGCTGGCTTTGTGTAGAAATTTTGGAGGAGGACAACTAGATGGAAAGAGAACATTCCCAGAGAGGATTATTTTTGTGGAGGAACTGGGCGTGTTGTTTTGTCAGTCTCATTTAGCACTGCTGTTGAATGCTTTAGTATAAGACTAATTAAACAGATAACAATGCTTCAGCTTTTGAACAAAAGTCTGTATTGAGTACATCTGTCAAATATGGTTAAATACGATCTTAAAGTCTGGCAAGTAATATGTTTTATTTGGGTAGCCCTTTTAAATGATCACAAATACGTTTTGGGGACTAGATTATGAAGTCTATACATCAATAATGTGCAAATTTTTGTCTTTACATAACAATAAATACATTTGTTTTATTTAACATGTGTCAGTTTCTCAATATCAGGCTACTCTGCTTGCATTCATATCCCTGTATTTCTCTGTTTCAGAATTCCAGGCCATGGTTCTGTCCTGAAACACCCAAGAATGCAAAGAGAATAGTTATCTCGCCCACCCTTCTCCAGTCTAGGAAGTTTGTTGAATTTTCTCTGTACTAATGCTAGTGTGTAGCCTCTGTTGTTTTTCCTGCTTCTGTCCAGCGTTGACCTTGCGGACACATGGAATACACTGTAGAAAATTGTGCAGTAGTACAGCCCCAATGTTCCAAAGACCATATGACAGAACAACAAAATAAATAATTGTATTTTAATTCTGACTCCTTGTGTCATTTTGAACCTGAAAATGATAACTTCGTAATATGCTTATGATTCCAAGATTATCCTTAAAAAAAAATAGGTGACAAAAATAAAATAAACAGTACAACTATAACCACCACCTGTGGTATTACAGCTTGGTGTAGTGATTTATGTTTGGATATGCCCAAACTGTTTTTGTTTTTAATTCCTCCATTTCGGATTCAGTTCAGCACCCAGTCAAAAATAACAACAATAAAACTGAATATGCATATAGCAACTGCAGCGCTATGTATTTTAAACACGTTTCTGTCAGAAAGTTATAGGTTTTTGTTATTATGGTTTTGTAAACAAGGGTAATTGAAGCCAGAATATGTATATGCTCAGAAAGAAATGCTCAGACGTGGTTTGGATTGACGGAAAAGAGTCTTCCTCAGTTCTATTTATTAATAGTTTGTAAAATAATGGACACAATTCAACCAAAAATACTGTTTTTAATTGAGATAGTGAAATAGGAATGGAATCATTACAATTTGTCGTGTGTAATTTTAAATAATTTATATGTAGGATTGGTGCCCATTTAAGGAGTAACAAACTAAACTACACTGTGTGAATAATATAGGAAGGATTTGTAGGAATTATGGATGGATGGTTGTATCACATTGCTCATACTGTTGTACATTTAGTGACATGCTAAACGAATGTTATATGCTGCCCAGTCCAGGGAAAGTGGTTAGGAAAAGTGTTACAACTTGTGTATGAAAATGTAGTGTATGAAACTTCCATGTCAGGCACATGTTTTTAAGATGGCAGGACTTTTCAAAAGAAGCCAACTGCCTCAATTGATTCAGAAGGCAGAACCAGTAGTTAGTCAATGAAAGTCAGTATGCACAATAAAAACATTGAAAAGACCAGTACATCCAAAATTAAAAACAAGTACTTGTACTTGAGTAATAAAACAACAGCATGAGAAGATATCTCAGTAAAGATGCTGTGGTTATGCTTACTAGATACTAACCAGTTAGTTGTTTGAGAGGTTCTTCTTTTGAAGAAAGGAGATCAAACTAACATGAACTGCAGGCCAGTTAGTTTGACAAGCATTTCATGGAAATATCTTATCAGGAATACTTCCACGTTGTTTTAGAGGTCTATGGCATTACACAGGATATGAATTCTGTAGAGAGAGACCATTCAAGAGATCCTTCAAAACATAAAAGTTCATGTACTTAATAATTATAATATCAACAAAGTATGAGCTTAATCTGTCTGTCTATGCTTTTAAAAGAAAACAACAAATAAATCAATTAAATTTTGAGTTTGAGGATTCAAATTTATGTTTAACGGTTAGATGGGGAGATCAAAGTAAAATCTTAGCTACTGTGATCATACACACACATATATATAAACACTTTTCATTTAATCAAAACAAACCCATCCACCGTGACAAATTGGACAACAGAATACAGATTCCTATGCATTGGAAAGCCAGACACAAGACCCTGAATAATCCACGTTAATGATTTAAACAAAATTAGGGGGCAGAAAAGTGAGTGAAAGAGAGCCAGGTTAAGGTTACAGTTTGGAGGGCAGAGCAGGCCTACTTAGGTTTCCATTCAACTAATGCAATAAGACTAACACCACAAGCTCTGTACTGGATTCCCACATCACCACCTTACATTCTTCTATGTTAATGTAAAACATCTGCAAGCACAAAGTCATTTGCACTCCTTAAGCACATCAATGTACTCTGTCATTGAAGTCTTAGACCTAGTTTTGTTGCAGACCCAGTCACATAAATGAGTCTAATTATGATAGCAGGATTTGTGTTAAATTGTTGTCTTGGTGTAATAAGCAATCAGTGATCACATGCATTACTGTAAGATCATGGATGAATTGTCAAAAAATAGAGTGAATGTTTATTAATGGGTCAATTAAAAAAGCAATTAAAGAATTCAGTAAAAATAGCCCAAATTTATTATTAGCCCGTAACAGAACTGATTAATCTTTCCATGCATTTAAATAGGCCAAACTTGGAAAACGTTTTTGCAGTTTTCATTTAATAAAAAAAAAAAAAAAGGGACGGCAAAAATATTTTAGTATATGTCTGTCCACCAATCCATTTTTTAAAACACCTTTCCCGGTGAGATTCGCGGTAAATGTTTATATTAAATGTAACATTTTACAATAATAAAGCGATATTTAGTAACTTTCCGAATTTTTCTAGACAAAAAAGAATAGGAACCATAGTTAGCTTCTGAATGAAATCCATACGAGCGTTGATTACTGCAACGCATACTTAGCTGCTGAATTACAAGGAAGGATGTGTCTTTTTCACTTTATTTTTAAGCTTACTAACTAAATTAAACGAGACACAAGGTATCCAGTTTATTTAGTTGACATGCGATAGAAGGTAAGCTAATTTATTATGTAATTGTATATAACTTTGCCTACTGTATTTTGATATGTTTCTTCGGACACTACGAAAAAACAATGAAACTAAGTGATCTCACGAGAAATTACAGATTTCAGCTGTAAAAAGTCGGCAAGCTAATAAGCTATCAATCGATATATGTGATGTAGGTGAGGCAAAATGTCGCAGATGGGCAAATGTCAGCTTTTAACTGACTAGACATACGCAATGACAATAGATCAACGCTGCAATTTAAGACAGCTAACGTTAGCGTCTTGGAATTAAATAGTGCTGAAACACGGAACCTTGCTAACAAGCTTGTTAACCAGCTATTCCTCGGCATCGATATGCTTTAGATATCTATGTAATTTATTCGTGTCATGCTAACTCGTTTACTGTTCCACTCCCCCAACTCTCATATCAATGCACTTTCTATGTATATGTGCGTATAAGTTATTTAAGAAACATTTTATGAACGGTTGCTGGTCGTCGGTGTCTGATATAGTTTATTGCCATTTCATTAATATATTATTTGTTGTTAGTTTTATTTTACCCGATTGCTATTTAGCGTGTTAGCTTAAAGACAATGCATCTAATAATATAAAATATGTTTTCGTTACTGGGGCTAAGATAAGCGGCAAGCAGCACATATTGTATGGATAATGTTTTAATAATTTCACTAATGACTTATGAATACCTTAATATTGCAAAGAACCAACTACAACCTGGTGATTTATAAATGTTGCACAATATTTTGTCATTTCTGCCAAGTACATACTTACAGATTTTCTTTATGATCAATAAAAATAAAAAAAAATTATTAAAAGTATTTTTTAAAAGTAAAAAAGTATTATTCACTATTACATAGGAGTATCAAGAACTAACTTCAGTAAAGTTGGGCCTTCCAGAATTATGACTCTGTGATGGGCTTGTGGAAAGGAGGCTTTGCAGAGATTATTTGGACCAAACACTAATAACAGTTGCTCCAAGTTCAGATGATTTCATTCGGCTGTAGGGATGTTACCACAGTACTTCTTATGTTAAGCTTTAACAACTTTATAATTGCAGGTTGCAGTTCACAGTAAACATATGAATACTGAAATAATTAATGTCTTTAAATTGGGCACATAGCATGCTCACCAGGCTTTTCTTTTCATGCCATTAACGGTGTTGTTGAGGTTGGGCCACTACCACTTCTGCATGGTTTCATGCCATAAGGTTAGAGATTATGGTTTCTAATTGGATGAGTATTTGTTGCTCATTGTTATTATGGAATCGGCACGTCCAAAGAACCTAAACGAGTACCATTTATAGATATCATCACCCTTACACCTCTTTACTTATGGTTCTGTTGATTAACGGTTTTGTCCTCATTTCAAAATTCTATTATTTTATTTTAGTCTGAGAAGCTTATAAATTCGGATCTGCGGGTACATGGCATGCTCACCAGGCTTACTGCAGAAGAGAGAATTTCCCGAGCAAAACCATACTAATGCTGATGATCAGGTAAGGAAATAGAGCCTTCTAGAGTGAAGGTTGTTGATTCAATGCGATGATAATACAAAGCATTTTTGTTTGCTTAATGCTTTCATTTTTAGTCCAAGAATGGCGACAGGAATGCAAGAGAAGCAGTATACTCCGTCTTTGCTTAATTTTTTCATCTACAACCCCAGATTCGGACCAAAAGAGGGAGAGGTGCAGTTCTCTTTCACTTATAAAGTTCACTTTTAACTGTTGTAATTTGACCTCTATTTCCTTGCATTGTTAAACTTTAAAACATTATTTCTTCTGCAATGTATTTAATTTATGTAGCTAAGCCTTAGGAAACCTATCTTGTCCTAGGTAAATCCTAGCAAATGCCTTTTTTGATGGCTCCAGTTAATGCTTTCAAAATGGCTTGATCATTCTAGGAGGAAAAGAAAATTCTCTTTTATCACCCAAGTGAGGTGGAGAAGAATGAAAAAATACGCAATGTGGGACTATGTGAGGCTATTGTGCAATTTACCAGGTAAGGAAAGTGAAACCAATTGAATTCACTGTCGCATTGTCGCATGTAGACTGAGCCCTATAATTCAGATGTTTTGGTCTGACTGTGGATCGTGTCATTCGCTGATTGTGGCCAGGAGCCGCGCACAATTGGTGGAATGGCACCCAGGGTAGGGTGGGTTCCTGTTGCCGTGGTTTGTTCTGACCTACCACGTTAGCATATTAAGGTAACTTGTATTCATTTCCTTCGTTTCCTCCTCACAGAACCTTCTGTCCCTCGAAACCGGCTAAGTCGCTGCATACACTGAAAAACAGACAGTTTTTCTTCGAACCGGAAGAGAATTTCTGGATCGTCATGGTACTTCTTTTTTTTTGTACAATGTTTTGTTGTTTGCCGTATTACTATATAGATTAGTAACCTAAACAGGAAGAAACATCATGTGCATGAACAAGTTAGTATGAACACAGAAATCAAAACAAAAAATCGTCAGAGAAGAAAACTCTGACAGCGCCTTTTTTAACTGGATAGGCAGTACAGTATTATTTTAACGAAGGATAGTTGGTGGTTTTGGGGAAATGGCCCTCGGTCTGCATTTCTTGTTGTCAGGGTGTGAGCCTTCTCCCTGTACATCGTCAGGAGAGATGAGAACATAGGAAATCATTTCATGTATTTCTATGGATATGACTTTTCACTCTAAAAGCAGCAGCAGCAGTGGTGGTGTTGCTAAGCCGTAGTCAAAGTTCCGTTTGAATTCTCAAGCAAAAGCCCTCGACCCTGCACTGTGCTAAACCCTTGGACTCCTCTACGCACCCCCCTCCTTGTAAATGAAGGACTTCTGGTGCTCAACAGTGATTCAGACAAGCCATTTAGTATTTTGAATAAATCATATTGATATGTTTCTTGACAGTTTTGCTATGTTTCAAGGAGTGGCTCCATCTCCACTCTGTCTTCACACCCCGTTTTTGGATTCATCTATTGTTTCGAAACAGAGTATTAGTCCAATGCGATTTGGTTGATGGAGTGATGTTATCCAGGAGTACATACGTTTTGTCTTGTTTTACGTTTTAATGTGCTTTTACATCTGTGTTTCTCTCAATGCAGGTGGTCCGAAATCCAATGGTAGAAAAACCTAACAAGGACGGTAAACCTCCAACTATAGAGTATCAGGAAGAAGAGATTTTAGTGAGTCCTTTCCCACCTTTGATAGATTGACTGTATGTCAAGTGGTAAGAGGTTAAATCATAGGGAACCCTAAAGCTCTTTATTCCTATTTATCCTTTATTGTATTGTTCTGGTTTTATTGCATTGTTAAGCAATGGCGTTGTTTAGAAATGTGGTGACTTGAAAGAAAAACATTTGGCTTTGATGTGCACTGAAATGAGCCATGAGGTCATCCCCCAAAAGACTGTTGCTATTCTTATGAACTAGACATGTTCGTTTTATGAATCTAGTGTGAGCTTAATTTTATGCTCAATGTGAATGTGTGTAATCAACAGTTAATGCCGAACTGGATCAAATATAATGCATTAAAAGCAATATACTTTTTGGTCGTTCTAGTTGTATTTTAGTTTCCTATTCATTAAAGGAACTTTCCAATAACTCTAAAGATCTATTGGTTGAAGGTAACTTTTTTTTTTTTTTTAGGACACTGTCTATGGAGCAGTATTGCAGCAGTGCTACTGTATGTACAAGGTGAGCTTCGCTTGTAAAAACTTCACTCGACCTTGTGCATCCACCATCCCAGATCAGTGCTTTGCTCCAGGATCAAACCTACTTTTCTACCCTCCTCTGTTGATTTGATGCTCCTCGTCTGGAAAGTATCGGCTGTTGCGATGGGGAAAACTCTGTACTCTGTTACATATATAAAACACATTACATATATATCTAATATGTATTATTTGTACTAAATAAGGCGCTGCCTTTAGCACTGATGTAAATTACCAGAATTTTCGAGCTGGCTTACAATAGACACTGGCGTGGCATAATCAAAAAAAAAAAGAGAGACTTGAAGTACCCTTCTAGGATAAAATTTTCTATACAGTACTTCTGCAGTGTTTCAAATGATAGCTGTTGACTGTATTCTCCCCTTAGCTGGCAGTTGTAAAACACTCAAGGGTAGAATCGATGTCGAATGAAGGAAATGTCCTTAAATAACGGTATTTAGTCATTGGAGGCCTGTGTTCTTCCCCTTATGTCACCCACCTCTCTTCGCAGCTTTTCAACGGCACTTTTGTCCGGGCGATGGAGGCTGGCGGGGTGGAGCTTCTCACTCAAAAGCTGGAGAAGTTCTTTTACAGGGTAAGGTTGGTTTCTAACAGTGGGAAATGCCTCCTCTCTCTCTCTCTCTCTCTCTCTCTGCGAGGTGAATTCAAACGCTAGCCCTTGTGGCTGGAGTGTTTGGCTGCTGTGTTTAATGTAAGGAAAACCAAGTTGCCTGGTCTGTAGCGTAGCACAACGGGCGATTTCTGCAGCCTGCCATACAAGATGGTAGCCAGCAGAGATTTGAGGGTCCAAATGAACCTGAGTGTACAATGCAAGGTCATAGAAAAACCGCTGCATTATGCTTGGATGGTCCTGAAAAACCTGCTTTAGAAACCGTATGATTCTCTGATATTAATCATATGCGGTCTGAGCATGCACGTTCGTTATTTTAGCTGATACTTTATTGAGCTTGGGGCTGTGCGTCTGGTGTAAGTGTACTGAAGGCTCGAGCAGTTTTACACTACACGTGAGCTAAGGTTGCTGAAAAAGCGCGCGCCGTTCTCTCGATCAACGCCGACACCTGTAATTTGTTTCTCTCTTGCGGAAAGCTCCGTCGAGTGCTCAGGACAGGTTTACTTACCGGTTTCCATTATTAATTTCCAATTAAGGGAAACCCCTTGGTTACTCGATCCTGGACTGGAGTATCCTCCAGAGGAGTCACATTATCTGAATCCTAGGCTCCCTCGCGCCGGTGTGACCGGATGGTGAAACACACAAGTAGATGGGGGAGGGGACACAGAGGGTGTAGCTTGTATTTGTTATATATTGCAGTGATGTTGAGTTAAACTGGGATTTTTCACTCTCTGATGATTAATGATTATATGAGACGTTATTTTGTTCATTTACTTCACTTTAAGGTTTAAAATCACTTTAGGGGTCAGGGGTTCCCTTTCCTGGTCCTGGAGAACCCCTGTGTGTATATGCATGCAGGTTTTCATTCCAGTCAAACACGTAAGGACTTAAGGGTAATAATTGAGCTGATATACTCTGCTCAGTGTGAAGGCTGATGGCTCTGTTGAGTGATATCAAAAATCGCCTGGATGGGGAACCCCTGTCGTCAGTGAAATACAGGCCCATCCTGTTGTAATCCTGGCAGCGGTGTGCATGTTGGCGACTTCCTGTCTCCTGTGTTTGTCCACAGTACCTGCAAACGTTGCACCTCCAGTCATGCGACCTGCTGGACGTTTTTGGGGGCATCAGCTTCTTCCCCTTGGACAAGATGACCTACCTGAAGATACAGTCCTTTGTAAACAGGGTGGAAGAGAGCCTCAGTCTGATCAAGTACACCACGTTCCTCTACAACGACCAGCTCATCTGGTACGTTTGGGGTTTCTTCAGTTGGGAAGAGTCTGGGTATGTTTAACAGGGAAGTGGAGTCGCATAACTAGAAGGGATTCAGTGACTTACCACCCCCAGTGAGATGACACTGCTGCAGTAGTCAATCTGACTGGTACTATATCACCCGCTCTCACGGGCGCATGTAACCTCAAGCTTTAAATGCATGCTCCTTTGTGCAGAGCACGTCCTGTTTGTGTTTAGCATTTTTGGCACCCTGTATCTTCACATAAAGCATTTGTCTGGTACAAAGGGAAGTGCTGACCAGCATCAGTGTGTCGAGGGGGAAGTGTTGGCTCAGAGGAGGAAAAGTCCAGCAGATTCTAACACGTCCTCCCCGCTCAACCTCTGTAGTGGTTTATATTTCTGCTTTTTCAAAATTAAGTGCTTATGATAAAGATTGAGAGCTTATGAGAGGTTGCAGAGATTATACCAGTATGCAGTAACTGAAGCTGTGATTCCTAGAATGTCTCAGCTGCCCTCTAGTTCAAGCATGGCAGTATAGATAGCTTATGGCTGTATGCCGGCAATGCCGACGGCTTAATGTGCGACGCTGCATATGCCGTCTTTTTGCAATGATAGATGGACAATTATGCAGGCACAAAGACGACTGCGTGCACCCATGCGATTTTTTTTTTTAAGGAGCCCAGGCCATCGAATAGCATTTTTGTGCGTCTGCTGGCCTGAGCCCTGTGTGGTCCGTTCCAGTTACGTCTCGTTAGCATCTGCCTCCAGGTCTTTACCCAAGTCTGTCGGTCTTCTCCGTGGGTGCCATTTCCAATGTGACATAATGTACATACCCCACCCCCCTGTTTCAGGAGCGGACTGGAACAGGAAGACATGCGGATCCTCTACAAGTACCTGACCACATCTTTGTTTCCCAGGCACTCAGAGCCAGAGGTGAGAGCGGGGGGGGGGGTGGCGGCCTGCTTGCGTGCCGCGTTTCCAACAGCAACCGCAGTCAGCAGTGCCTCGCTCAGACTTTTGCTTATGCAACAGGTTGCTTTTGGTGTTTCCACTGAAATCGGTATTCAGCGGGGAATTTAAGCTGCGTCCATAGAGAGCTACAGCGTCGGGCTGCTTTAGGCGGTGGGATATAAGGGCCGCATCAAAGGATTTCATTTACAGTAATGGTACCTAGAACTATTTCAGTTTTACAATATACTGCAAATACGTCAATCGGTCAAGATTCGTTTTTTTATAGTCGACGTACAGTTGTCACTAAGCACTTTACACAAGCTGTCTTTAGAATAAGTTATAGTTGTGTGAGAAATTTGCTTTAAAGTGAGATGCATTAGGTTATTAGCTCTACTGTGGAAGTTGTAGGGGGGGATTTTGACCCAATGGGTGCACGTCCTTGGAGCTTGGAGTGTGACCAATTTGTTGACGGACATTGCATTAATGCAGCTCCTCTCTGTGTGTCCGCGAGACAGCTTGCAGGCAGAGACTCTCCCCTGAGGCCTGAGGTGGCTGGCAACCTGCTGCACTACGGGAGGTAAGCCCCGCGCTTAGCCCCGCTTAACCCCAGAGCCTGAACCCCTCCCCACCCCTCCCCGACAGCTGGAGTCCCGCCCGCGTCGGAAGGCTGGGGAACACGGATTATCCACAGCTGTCGGTCTATCAGAATTGAAATGATTCGCCGATCCGAAAGGACAGGGCGCTGGTTATAGTGACGAATGCGGCCGTTCGAGCTCCGCGTCGGCAACGTGAAGGAAACCCAGGATAGTGAGGCTCTGGAATGTCGCAGCGGGCTCTTGGCTATTAATTGGAAGTTTCAGGCCTATCGATGCCTGCCCTGTACTCCCGCTGGTGAGCCGTTTTAAAGAAGCAGGGCCCCAGTCTGTGACTGTAGCCCGTCCCTCGGGCTGTGAGACAGAGGTGACCCAGGGAAGGCCCGGAGCGACCCCTGACAGAAAGGAAACCTGAGCCGGCCGGCCCGAGTACTGTATAACGGGATAATATGACGGGAAGATTATCTGGCCCAAGGGCAGCGGTTGCTTGTGTTATTACCCAGAGGCTACTGCACACAACCGGGGAGGGGGGGCCCTCCACCACCACCACCACCAAGCTGTTGAGGTTATTTCTGATGCACTTTCGCTGTGCATTTCTACAAATTTAAATGCTCACTATGATGGGATTAACCTTTCCTGGATCTACCTTGTACTTCAAGGGGATTGTGTTACAAAAAATATTACTTCATACTGCACATTTCAGTTACATAAGCATTAAGCTGTCTATTATTCATATATTATTGTGTGATTAGTATTTGTTTCAATGATTTGGTAGAATTAGGTAAACTAATGCAGTCATGGATAGCTGGCTGACATGATATTATAATACTATGAACTATATTTCATCTACGTAAAGGTGTAAAGTGTAAAATTTAGCTACCTCTGGTTAAACTAGATAACGTTAATTAACTTTCTAGAGTGTTAATGTTAGCCCTCCAGAAAGTTAACCTAATTTTAACCCTTACGATTTAAGGCGAACTAAATATGGTATATGATTACTTATTGGGCAATTAGGTAACATTCCGCTCAGCAGTAAAAGGTTCTTGGGTTCAGCTCTACTTATTTCAGCTGTTGTGTGCAAAGCATAACAGCACATGGAGGCAAAGATCGGGTAAAACGGTGCATACCGTGCACCTTTTATGAATGTATGTATGTATTGGTGGGATTTTAAAATATTCATATTAATGCTCAACCTCTTTGTTTGTTTTTTCGATAGATTTCTCACGGGACCCTCTAACCTAAAGGACCCTGAAGCAAAGTTCCGATTCCCCCGGATATTTGTTAACACCGAGGACGGCTGCCAGGAGCTTCATTTGATCGTGTATAAGGTCAGAGTCGCAGCAAAACATTTGTGACTTTGTGAAATGTCCTCAAAATGACACGCATAGGCTTTCTTCGGTTCAATATATAAAAAGGGAATCGGTATTAATCCAAACTCTTTATTCATTCACTCACTCACTCACTCATTCATTTTTGGCGGACGTATTATTAATCTGTGATTACTTAAGGTTCGTAAGAGTATTAGAGCACATATGTTATTCAACAGATTGAAATTTATTACTTTATGCGCGAGTCTCCTCTAATGGATTGCATTTTTTCCCCCCCGCATACTGTACTACTGATCTTGTATACTAATAAAATATAACATACAGGCAATACCTTCAATTTCTTTCTACAATTTTATTTGTCGGAAGCCTTTGTTATAGCAACTCAAATCCAATAGTAGTATTTCTTTGTCAATTTTAACAGCTGCATTACTCAGTGTGTTCAAATGATTATTTTGTCGATTTCATATTTAATTATAGACACCCTTTGAGGAGGAACTTTTATTTATTTCCAAGACGGGAACAAGCAGGTACCGTGCACTTCAGGGTGTTTGCTGTAACTGTAACGGTTGTCTCTGCTCTTTGTTTCAGGCCATGAGCGCCGCCGTTTGCTTCATGATCAGCGGTAAGTGTTGAGATCCTTTTAACTTCCCCTCATCGGAAACGCCAGCTAATTTAATGGCGATCGCGCCCACACGCACGCAATCTAATCTGATTATAATATACCCGAGCTGTTAGTTTTCGGAGCGTTTGGCCCTGCGCGACGGCTGGTGTTGAGCGAGCTCGACTTCACGAAGGAAGAGCGGTTGACCTTGGTAAACTTTGTCGCCCCCCCTCCCAGCCTCGGAAGAATTGGGCCGGCAGTTCTGTGAGCAGCTGGATGCTCTGGTGGGGCCTCAGCTCACCCTGCTAGCTTCAGACATATGTGAGCAGTACAACATCAACCGCCGGCTTTCTGGGTCAGTGTTAATTCCCCCCCCTAACCCCAACCCAACCCGGTCTCGCTCAGTGTGTGGAATGGTTTGGCCTGTGTCGTGATGCGGAGATGCTGTGTCTTTCCTTCTCTCCTTCCAATGCAAGCAAGTAAATTCACAACCGAGTTAACCTAAACCAAGCAAGTAAATTCACAACCGAGTTAACCTAAACCAAGCAAGTAACTCAGGATAAGCGAAGTAGAGTGTATTTTTATTTTATTTTTTTTTGACGTGTCTTGCTGAGGCCGCCCAATAGTTGATAGCCTGGGGTAATCGGGCTTCAGGCCTCCTAGAAGAGGTGATATTGGTCTTGATTATTTAACTGTATACTCGTGATTTAAAGGCTGACTACATTTCTCGTTCTTGAGAGGGCACTAGCGCCAAGGACGTCAAGAACGAGAATTTGCGCTAGAATTGAAGAATTTCATCAATTGGGTGCTTTCAGTTATTCTATTATTGATGCCTTCGCTTCACTGTCACCTAAACTAGTGCGGGGATCCTCTTACATATTAAGCCTGTTTGAATATTTAATGTCCTCCGCCGCTATCAAAATAATGAGGTAAAAATCATGTTCTAGTTATTATAAGAGTTCATGTTGTGCTGCTGTGGCATTTCGGGGTATTGGTTTAATCTGTTTAGGGATTGCTTTCATACAACTTTAAATGTAAAGAAGCAGAAGGTGCTTGACGGCGTGCATCAGGATGAATGTCATGAAAGTTTTTGCTGCCGCACAGGAAGAATGGCTCTAATTCTGTGGGACAAGAGCTCATCTATAATGCAGTGCAGTGCAATTTACCTTAAATTTAAGCAGCATTTGTCTATATAGACGCCGTTTACTAGGGAAAGGCAAATATAATAGGGAAGATGGTATTTAAATGTGTTTAAATTGCACTTAATGTGTAGGTTCAAAATATGTCTTTGGGGGGGGGGGGGGGGTATAGTAGTACCTGTAAACGAAATATAAGAAATTAGCATTCGGAT
The DNA here is from genome assembly GCA_025775065.1 of Hiodon alosoides. Taxonomy (NCBI): domain Eukaryota; kingdom Metazoa; phylum Chordata; class Actinopteri; order Hiodontiformes; family Hiodontidae; genus Hiodon; species Hiodon alosoides. The sequence continues at coordinate 15,146 of JAOYSI010004239.1, forward strand.
TTTAAGTGCGTTTTCCTAATGAGGAAACGCCCGCGGAGCTGCATTGACGCGTCTGCGGCAGCTGTCAGTTTGAAATGCAAGCGGGAGCTACGTTGCTTGACAAGGCGCTGTGCTGTCCCGTCCCCCACGTGCGCAGGCCAGAGAAGGAGCCCCAGTTCAAGTTCATCTACTTCAACCACATGAATCTGGCGGAGAAGAGCACTATCCACATGCGCAAAACCGCCAGCGTGTCGCTGACCTCTGTCCACCCCGACCTCATGAAGATCCTGGGGGACATCCACTGCGATTTCGTCCGGTGAGTGAGTGAGTGAGGCGGGCTTGCCGAAGCTGTAACCATCTTACTTCAGCGGCCCTGCAATGTTTACTTCTCTTGGTATGCTCCAACAGGGTTGACGAGGATGAGGAAATTATCGTCAAGGCAATGACTGACTACTGGGTTGTTGGCAAAAAGTCTGATCAGAGGGAACTCTACGTCATTTTGAATCAGAAGAATGCCAATTTGATTGAAGTGAACGGTAACTATTTATTATTTTCCCAGATTATTCTTTATATGTTTTGTCATGGTACACTTTTTATGTTAAGGGAATATTTAATTCCACAAACAGGATGATTTTCCTTTCCCCTTTTCCTGGTTCACTAGGTTTGAAAATGCACCGATTTTCAGGGAGACGTGTTCTAGAGAACCCAGCCAATAGTTACGTTTCTGAAGGCTGTACTTTATCGATAGACCTGCTCCCAAGGAAGAATTGGTCTTGGCAAAGACCTTGCCTAAACTCAAAACCTTCTCATCGATCACAGAGCCACGTTTTGGATTATTTTGTTAAATTATGGGAAATGACAGGAAAAAAAACTAAAAATGTAACTTATTGCATTTTCCCCCCCATTTCCCCCAAATGTATAAACGCGTTTAAATCCTGCACTTTAGTGAGGCTGCATTAAATCCACTGTATATCCTCTAATTCTGATTAATTATTGCTTCCCTTTGATGACCAGTTACTGTACTCTTGCTTTGTAGTTTGGAGACCATGATAAAAGGACTGAAATATTACTGAGGCACTTAGCATGCTGTGGTGTCTGGAGAGTGTAATCGCAGGGCAGTGTTGTGCTGGCGTGACTCACGTTAGCCCGGGATCAGAAGCTGAAGCAGCAGGGAACAGGGGGCTGTCCGGCACATGATGACCCATGCTTAACACAGCGGGTCCACACAAAAAAAGAGAGAATTTTGACAGTGCATTTCTCTATGCATGCCATAACCAAAGCGGACATCCTAGCACAAAGCGCTCGTTGGACTGTAACTGCTAACGAGAGAGGCCTTCTCACCCAGCATGTTTTGACATGGGCTGTGTTTTGGTTTCTCCCGCTGCCCTCGTTCTTGCATCATTTAGAGGGCTGATGCTCCCAGTCAAGTTACACCCCTTCTCAGCTTTCCTTTCCAGTCCACCCGAAGCCACCAGATCTCCCCATTATCAAACGGGGTCCTGTGGCGGGGTTTGGGTCGCTTCCAAACTGAACTGAAATCATGTCCGCTGGTTCTGATTTAATGATCGAGAGCGTGGTCGAAACCCTTGGAATTTAATCCAGGCTAATTCGACACCCATAGGTCGATGTAACTTTCATTTGCAATTTAGTACGACCAACAGATTGTTACACTAAGTAGTTGGAGTGGATTACTTGGTAGCTGTGTTATGCATGCATTATGTTTTATACAGATATTTTAAGAAAATAAACGGGGGGGAAATCATGTTTTTGAAAGGCGAGAGATGTGAATGAAAATAGCTGGAATTGAGAAATATGCTACTGGAATTGGATTTGAATTGAAAGTAGCCTGCATGTTTTGATGGAGGCAATTTAATTGTAATAGGCTTTTTTAAAGGTTATACAAGTCATGGCACATTGTATTTTCAGTTTTCAGAATTGCAAATGTTTAAAATGTGCCGTTCCAATGCCAAATGAAAATGCACTATTATTTTTCTGATCCGCAGAAGAAGTGAAGAGGCTTTGTGCAACCCAATTCAATAACATCTTCTTCCTGGATTAGAAGGGGACAGTGGAAATGATTTGAGAACCTGAAAGAGCTGTGGACTTTTGCCGCAATTAAACTGACAACTATGCTGATGACAGACGGCATAATTTGTAATGCAATAATTGCATTGTAAAAAAAAAAATGAATTCACATCATGCAATTTTTTTAGATTTTTATTTAACCAATAAATGGTATTTCATCCTTGTAATTATTTGTAATATCAAAATTTTACCCTAAATTAATTACTTTATTTTTCAATTGTACATAAATATAGTCTTAAGTTAAAATGTACTATCAAGTCCTTTTTGTCTCATTTAGTTTGTGGTTTTTTGTTTGTTTTTTAAATGATTTAAAATGACATTTAAATGGACTCGCACAAACTGTGTTCTTTTCCGGTCACTGCTATGATTGTCCTGTCTTACTGTGGAACAGCATCATCTCAACAATTACATGGTTTGTAAACCGCCCAAACTTTAAATAAACTGAGAAATTAACATTTTCCCCCCGGACTTATCGTGCTTGTGCAACTTGGATTCCTCCAAAAAAAAGAAGTATGAATTCACTCATCATTGATTGATTTTACTTTCTTTCAACACATTTTCTGCATTAAGACAGTCATTCAAAAGGAAAGCTGTAACCTGTGCCAGATTCAAATCTTATATCGGCAACATTACAAAGCTTGAATGTGCTCTTGGCTCTCAAGCTCTCTCTATGAAGGAAAAGCTGAACTAAAACAACTCAAAACTGTCCGTAGAAAGTTACTTCACGCTTCTCTAATGTGATTGGGTAAAACAACTCAAAACTGGCCATAGAAAGTTAGGTCACGCTTCTCTAATGAGATTGGGTAAAACAACTCAAAACTGGCCGTAGAAAGTTACGTCACGCGTCTCTAATGTGATTGGGTAAAACAACTCAAAACTGGCCGTAGAAAGTTAGGTCACGCTTCTCTAATGTGATTGGGTAAAACAACTCAAAACTGGCCGTAGAAAGTTACGTCACGCGTCTCTAATGTGATTGGGTAAAACAACTCAAAACTGGCCGTAGAAAGTTACGTCACGCGTCTCTAATGTGATTGGGCCTCCCGGCTCCTATTTCTTCTTCTTCTTCGCCCCGCCGGCTGCTGGTTGCTTGGTGGCAGTTAAAGAACTGTTTGAGGCCACTGGGGTGGGGACAGCTGGGGATGGAGGACTGGACTCGCCCTCTGGGGCTTCTGCTTCCTCACCCTCCTCCTCTTCCTCCCTCCGCCCCTCTTCCTCCCTCCGCCGCTCCTCCTCTGCCTCCCGTTGCTCCCTTAGCCTGGCGAGAGACATCGGCTGTGAGCGACCCTGCACACCACCCCTCTCAAGGTTATTCTCGTCAAAAGTCTTGCATCCCCCAAAAACCATCACGGTGCAGACGGGGCACTCGTGAGATAGTGTTTCAGGAGTGTGCTGACAACACGGCTTCCTGTCGCTTTCTGTTCTCTGTCCATTACAGCAGCAAAGTCATTTTTTAAATGACCACAACAGCACAGAGGAGAAAATTAGTCTGCAGGGTGCTAGATGACGGAAATGTATACTAGACTCCTCATGCTGATCTTGCTCACACTATTTCAGGGGTTACCAATCTGGACGAGGCCCCAGCGTGTGCAGGCTCCCGTTTCATCCAAGCTTAAAGCGTTTATATCATCTAATTATTGCCCCTACTTAATCTAGTCTTTTCTCACAGTATTGCGATTGACGGCTGTTTAAACAGAATGGGGGGTCCCTTCCTGTAAATGCTAAAATGTTCTCTTACAAGACTGAAATCATTGCTTTTGAAAGAAACTCACTCTGTTAGCGCGGCAATAAATTGAAATAAGTTACATTAGGGTTAGGAAGTGCTGGAATCAGGGAGGCTACTGTAGCTTAGGAAATTAATATTAGAATCGAAAATATTTCACTCTAAATCCTATAATACAAATAACAATAAAATAACGTCAATTTTGTGTAGTAGTTGAACTTGTTTGTTGGTTCAAATCTATGGAGGGGTCCTGCTGTTACATCCTTAACTTAATTATGCCACTAAAGATCCAGCTGTGTAGCTGTTTCCATTGACAAACCTTTAATAAAGCTTTAAATTCAGTGGGAAATGTTCAATAGCCTAGCATTCTTCTGCCCTCTACAGCAGGTACTGTGAAATTACAGTTATTAGCTTTTTTTATGTAGAAGTTGGTATAATTATCCCACAGTATTGCAACAAATTCATAGATGGTATAAATATAATATGCTATATTTATTAATATTGTATAAATAATACATTTTTCACTATCTACCATGTCTTACGACTTTCAATCACAGCAAAACAAACCTTTCACACAAACATATCTGAATAGTCTCCCTTAAATATCCATGTAACAATACATTATATTACAACATTATTTACAAATGTTAGACATGGACGCAAATCTGAAAAATATATATACATGGAATGTATGTTAATTTTATTTATACTATAAGTATGTTCCTATCAAACGTATTTCAGAGATCGTTTGTGTCACTGTGTTGTGGAAAAGTTGTGGTTGATCTCTGACGGCAGGGCAGTGTCACACCTGACGGCCTCCCAGGCCTTGGCGAGGGCAATCCTGTCCTGTGCCTCCTGCCTGAGTCGCTCCTCCTGCACCTCCCTCCGCAGGAGCAGACTGTACTCGTACGCTGGGAAGAAGGTCTTGGTGAAGAAAAGGTGGATCTTTTGAATCCATTGGTCCAGCTCACTCTCGGACTCTGCTGGGATTCCCTGCGCGGGTTCTAGATGAGACAAAGGACGTTTTTTTACACGCAAAACATATAAATCGGGGGTCTCAAATTCTTATCCTTGCTGGGGCAGCAGAATGAATCAAATTTATGAGTCTATATGTCAACATTGTAGGAACTTAGATGTGCATTGATAAAAATGAATGATGTTTTTTAAAATTTTATGGGAACCCTCACCAGGATGACTGGTTCAAGTTATGCAGAGGAAGTAAACAGCTGTGATTCTGGGGGGGGGGGGGGCTTGCTGTCGTACCTGCTGTGGGGGGAAGGAGAGGGCTGGGCGACAGCGTATCCAGCGCTGGCATGGAGCGCACCATGGGGTCCCCGCCAGGCTCTGTCTGATACTCCTGCTGGGACGAGGAGCCACCACCCGTGTCTGCAGTGCAAATACACAGAGCCCAGCGCATGCCCTCAATGCTGAAAACTTCACACCCCTGCCCCAGCGGAGCAGATCGGGCAAGTGGCGCAATGGGAGTTACACCCCAAGCTGAAAGATGCATTCTTCAAATGTTGCTTAACCACTTGGCCCTAGTGTAACTATGCCAACAGGGTATAATATCACAAAACAATACGCTGTGTAGCTTAGTGGTTCAGGTATTGCAGGTATCACAAGGTACTTGTGTACGAATGGGTGAACCTGTAAGCTGCCCTGGGCAAGAGGGTGAGCTGTAACAGTTAACAATCACATACCTCCCGTCAGGCCTTTAGAGTTGGTCATGTCCGTCAGCATCACGCTTCGTTGCAGATTCCTCTCTTCAGACGTGGACAAGCGCTGCATCTCGTTGGACTGCTCCATCTTCAAAGTGTCAAACAGTCAAGAGAATGTATAACCTTCATAAGCGCTTGAAGTTTAAAGATGCGTTTGTTAAGTCCGTTCCGTTTGATTAGGTTACATAGTACACAAAAACTTCCCACTGAAAAGAAAAAGAAAAAAAAACTCACGTAGAGCTTCTTCAGACTGGAGAGAGTAAAACATTTGGGTTTGTCATGAAACCCCAGTTTGGATTTATTTTGGCCATTCATCTGAATGCCAGCAATAAAATTGTAATGCTCTTTTTGTTTAAATGATTGGATCCTTACTGTTTAGATTGATGAGGAGAATGGAGTGAAGAGGCTATCTGCTAAGACGAACAGAGTGAAGGAGCAGGAGTGTTCAACAAACCTCCAATGTCTTCGCACTGTCCATTTCAGAATCAATCTTAGGGCTGGAAAGCTTTGACGTGGGTTCATTCTGCAATGAAATATATTTGTTTAAATTAGTTATCCAGCATGTTAGTCAAGCTGTAATGATCATCAATCCAACTTCATCAATCCAAGTGAATTAAAAAATGCATACATAATATAAATATTAGAATACTGAGACACACCGAAGCAGAGAGCCGCTTTGAGAAATGAACCAAGCCGCCTCTGGATTCCTCCCCGGGTGATAACCTCACAGCTCCCACCTGCCGACAGATCTCCGACAGACTGTCGGAGGGCTCCCGACCTGGTGATGCACCCTTGACCTCCGCACAGCCTAGCAGGGCCTCGTAGAACTCCAGGAATGTCATCTGTAAACACACAATCTGGAATCTACCTGCTTTGGCTTGGATTGCCCTAACACAGTGAAACCAGGAGTAATTGTAATGGGACGAGTGACTGTAATTGTAATGAGACGCATGCTTGAAGGACTGACGATGTGAAAGCTTGCCTCTCGGTCCAGGTTACAGAGGGAGACATCGCAAACTGCGGGGTTCTCAGCGGAGAGGATCTCCAAGGCTTTCCCTGTTGTCAAGCAGTCATCGTAGAGTTTGAGATCCTGCCAATGCAGCACATAAGCCTATTATGCAGTTTATAAGCCTATAAACAATTATGACTGATACAAACAAAATATATCATATGCATTTAATATTAATATTCTGTGTTATTACCCTATTGCACTATGAAAGTGTTGTGTGCTTTTGACACCTTGTTGAGTCCGTGCCCTGACAGCTTCAGGCTGTTCTGAGGGACCAATCTGCTATTAGGTAGGTGTGCCTAATAATGTGGCCACTCAGTCTCTTAGTTGTTATGTCAGAAAAAGACATCAACCAGCGAAGTAAATTCATTCATCTCATATTAATATATGTGGGGCACACCACCGATGCCTAAACATGTCTAGTTACCTTAAGCATCCAGATGAAGTGTCGCATGGTCATGGTGAGAGCATCCTGGGTACTGGAGTTCAGCCTGCAGAAGGCCTGATATATCTCCCAGCACCTCTCAATGTAGTTAACAGCAATCACAGCACGGAGGGGATTGCAAAATAAAATACCTGAATTCAAAGAAAAATTTTACCCGTTTTTTTTGTATATATGCATATTTAATAAGCAAGCATTTAAGTTAATAGAGAACTAATTTTCTAATTTCTAATAAGGCCGATTCAAGCCAGTTAGCATTTATTATTTTGAATAGAGTTCAAAACTTCCTGTCTCATTATAATGATTTATTCGAACTGTATAACAGCGATTTTAAAATTTAAATATAATGACAATATCCATTTATATATTTCCAAAGAAAAGTGCTATTCTGATGTTCAAAGTCTTCATTTGCCTGTTTACAGTTTTCACCCTAATTGATACAAAGTGAAAATCTGAGCCACCTTAAGGCAAGCTGTTACTCCATTCTTGCAGCTGCTTGACAGGTTCAAACATTCAAATGTGTTCCTATTTACGATTCATTGTGATCTTGTCCTTCCTAGATGACAACTACCTCCCGATATTACTACAGATTTTTATTTTAATGGTTTGGAACGTGTAGATGAAATTAAAAGATTAACAGATTTAAAAGTTTCTGTTGAATCATCGTAAGTAATGTCAATAATGTAAAACATTTTTTGGAAAGATGAAGTTTTGGAGAGAAACCCCCCCCCCCATATGCGGCATACTGAGAGTAGCCACACTTGACCGCGTGAGGACAGACTTTTTCAGAGTAGGTTGAGACTGAACGCCATACAACGGCAGTGGAGGGGTACCGGAATATATAAATCCACGTTACCTTTAACGTTCTTTGCGCTGGGAATAATATTCTCTCTCATCAGCCTAGAGAAGCATGCCGCGAGCACACTGGTGGGTTGTCTGTGGTGTGAAAAGACATGAAGGACACGCTATTCTCAAGGTAGTCATGGCGGAAGTAGTTACAACACTTCCATGTGTTTGCTTCGCCGTACTCACTGAATCTCTTTGTGAAAGATGTGATAGGCCAGAATCGCCATGTAGCTGAGGAACTTCCTGAGCAGCATGGTGCCAAATGGAGAGTGGATCTCTTCCGAATGGACATCTTCTGCGTGAACATAAAGTGCATTAAAGTCAATTGGCCGGACTAAAAGTAGCAAACGGTCAATAGCTATATTTCTGTAGCTCCTTTACTCTCCCTTTCTATTAACCACTTTGTGGGCTATAATTATGTAGCTCTGTTACTCTCCCTCCCTCTTCATTCTGCACAGTGCACTTGCCACTGAGGAGCCGGTCGACTTGGGCCAGGGAGAACCCTTGCTGGTCGGCACCGCAGTCCTTAAGCAAGCGCCAGAACTGCAGGCGGGTAAGGACGAAGGTGTTGTCTGGAGAACGCTGGTGTCCCAGGGCGCTGTAGAAGCTGTAGAGCACCCTCAGCTCAGCGACGTGTCTCAGCACGGCAAATTCCACCTGACCCAATGACAACAAGCATCCTGCACACTTCAGACCCTGCCCACCATAATCGCTAGTCTTGTAACCCTTAAGAAACGCTAAATAAGAAATCGTCTGTGCCTAACAACACGCTGTCCACTATTTGGATACTTCAGGTAGCATCACACACTTTTATGATAAAATAGCTAACATGACACTGACCTGTTTAAGCTCAGCCTCTCTCTGATCTTTAGGAAAGCGATCCAGCAAGGATTGTATGTTTAAAGCCATGTCAGGGCCCAATGTGGAAGAGTAGTTGTCTGGTTCTTTGGCTCCTCTAATAGATTCACCTAAAATAGACAGAGAAGATTAGTTTAGATTTGACTCTTAAAATATAATTGCTGGACCGAGCTGTTAAATCAAGGGGAATCATTTATTGCAAGGTTCCTGCAGGTTAAGGATGTGGAAAAATAATTACTTTTAATCACTTTTCACATAAAACGTCCTGAATTTTGAATGACCTGGATTGAAGTGTTATACCCTAATAAACAGGTGTATTGCCAAGATCTACATACACACCCACAGTGATTATTCATTCGATTTCAAAGTGTTTATTTCAAGTTAAATAATAAAATAAAAAAAACTAAAGACAATTAAATTATAACTGAATTCCATGTAACTGAATTTATTGTTTTAAAACAGTGCTTTAATTGTTACCAGTTTTATGCATTGGCACAACCATGTCCTCTTCAGCATCGTGACATCTACAGGCAGTATTAAATAATAGTACATGAAAATTGAAAATATCAATAAGTGTCTTATATTGACAATTAAAGTAATTAAGTCGAGATCCGGGTGAGAGCACAAAATCTATGTATCTATTCTATTTCTTCCAGAAACGATTGCTTTAAGTGTAATTAGCGCATTACAGACATTACAATTCAACCGGCTGATTTTCCTCAAATGAAAATAAATTTGACTTACTTTTACTTTTTTAAGAGCCTTAAAAAATTTGATGTAATGACTTTTAATGATGCATGAAAATCGTATATCACGCACAACCATTTTGAACACTCTGTAATTGTACTGACCTACCTTCTATATAAGGGGGAGAGTGAGTCCTTATTCCACTGAGGTCTGGGGTCTGCCTACCATCCATCGAGAACTCTGGGAATTCAGCCATGCGGTCATTCACAAACTCCCCTTCGAAAATGCGCCCATTCTTGAAGGTGAACTTTCCCTGCAGTCACAGCACCAACAGACTGTATCAATACAATGAGGCCAATACATCTAGCCGTGTTTTTTGTTTATATTGACCTTTAAGAACTATGTCACCAAGTGCTGGTTAAGTTCACCTGGCCGTGTTTTTGGTTTATATTGACCTTTTATGAACTATGTCA
>JAOYSI010004239.1:25062-47065 GCA_025775065.1 Hiodon alosoides
GCCGTGTTTTTGGTTTATATTGACCTTTTATGAACTATGTCACCAAGTGCTGGTTAAGTTCACCTGGCCGTGTTTTTGGTTTATATTGACCTTTTATGAACTATGTCACCAAGTGCTGGTTAAGTTCACCTGGCCGTGTTTTTGGTTTATATTGACCTTTTATGAACTATGTCACCAAGTGCTGGTTAAGTTCACCTGGCCGTGTTTTTGATTTCCCTGCCAATCTCCATTGTACAGTGCTCCACTGGCGTAGTGGAATTCGCCCCGTCCACAGCGCAGTCCTTTCACAAACTCCCCTATGTACTCGTTCCTCAAGGGGTACTGAGACCCACGAGCTCGTCGTAGGAACCAAGTGTGTCTCCCGTGTCCATGCTGTGAGATAAATGCAGCAATTGCCGTTTTCATACTGTCTGCATTTTATGAATTGAAACAGCTATTGCATATGAATTACTTATTGATTTCCACGTGCAATAAGCAAAGTAATTTTAGCTTTGTTGTTTAAATGAAATAAATAGAATATATTTGTGTTGAAAACTCAATGGACAATGACATTATTGGATTTACCTGAATGCCATTTTCCCATTGACCGCTGTATTGCTGACCCAACGCCAACCACTTCATCATGCCTTGCCCATGCCTGGTATCATTCTTCCACTGGCCTTCATATACATTTCCTGAGGCATAACTTCAACAACATACAGAGTGTTCAGATTTTATACAACTTATTGGTTATAAACAATAATACAATCTATAAAACATCATCTTCATGACTACAATGGCAAGATTTGGCACACCATCTAATGTTAGCCATTTCAGCTAAAATCACACAACTGTTTCTGATGTTTCAAAGCTTCACTGATCAGTAAAGGACAATAATTGCATTTGACTGAAATAATCTGGAATGTTCTTTTTTCAGGAAGATATAAAAGACATGATGACAATTCATTTTCTTCTATTCGTTTCAATTAGATCAAAGACCCCAAAAGGGACATTGACTTAAATTTATAGGACGGCAGATGTGGTAGTCATACTGCTAAATCCATCGTACTCACGTTTGATCTAATGCCAAAAATCTGTTTAAACAACACAGGTTTTGAACAGTGATTCAATTTCCACTAACCAAATGTTATAGTAAAATATATCAGGTTTATAACGCTAAATTATTTGATCAAATATAATTTGACAACGAGGCTGTTATAAATTTTAGGTATGTTCTATCATGTCTGCTTGATCTAAAAAATCTTTTTATAAAAAACCTTTTTTATAATATAAAAAATCTGACCAAAAAATTACCAGTTTTCTGCAACAAAGTAAGGCCATGTGTAGAGAAAGTCCTAGGTGCTTTTCTTTTGTTTTGTTTATTGGGGGCACATACCGTCTTACCCCCCATCCGTCTTTGATATTGTTAACCCAGTCTCCTTCATACCATGATGTCTTCTCCTGGTTATAGTATATGGTGCCCTAGAAAAGGTTCAAAACACAGTCATTTACGTCTATACATTTTAATCAGATCAGTTTGCATGTTTAATAAAGAACAGATTTTCGAAAAAATATTGTTTTAAAAGCTGTTTTCTATTCTATTATTCATCAAAAATAGTAACCAAGTGATCTCATTGAGAGAAAAATTACAGAATGACAGGACATTTCTTGTTAATGTGTGAACTTTTTCACACCTCCCTTAAGGAAATGTAAATACTGGTACCTTTCCATGTCTTTTCCCTTGACACCACTGACCCCTGTAAGAAATTTTTTTGGGGGCACAGCTGTAGGTTCCCACGCCGTGCCGAATTGCATTGTACACTTCGCCCTGATAGCAGCTACCGTCAGGCCATGTGTATGCCCCATGCCCCTTCGGCCGGTTAAAAGCAAAGTCCCCCTGTAAAGTGCAGTGGTTTATGGCGCTAATATGAAATACTACCCGTTTACAGTGAGCAGCTATTTTAAAAGATATCAAAATCCACAGTTTCGCTGCAATTGAGATCCTATAGGCTATTTCAAATCACAATTTGGCTTAAATTACATACCCGTATTGAAAATGTTATATTAATAACTAAAGTTCTCGAAAATGTTGACGCAAGCACGTCTCAAATGTCGAGACGACATTGTCGGCAACTTCAACAGAAGTGCTGCATAATTTTACCTCATATATCACCCCATTTTGCCAAGTGTATATGCCATGTCCATGCATGCGTCCCTCTTCAAACATACCCTTAGATCGGGGGAGGTGAAGTGGCGTGATTAATGTCTTGTCAAAAGTGGTGAAAACCGAACATACACATTCAAATCAACTCTATGGTTAATTATTGTACCTTGTACACATGACCTCCTTGAAAATACGCTGTACCTTCGCCGTGAAATTGCCCACGATACTTCTCTCCATCATACCTTGCAAGGGCAAGCAACAGAACAGATGTCTGTTCACATTTCCAGCTACTAAGACTTTATACAATACTTATTACATAAGAAACTAACGTTATGTCTGCAGTAAACGCATCATTTTCACCTTTGGACAATGATATTAACCAGAACAGGCCATTCGAACAACTCTTCACTGGTTAGCTCTAAATTGTCGTTAATCGTCGGCTGTGAAGACAAGGCTGAACTCAACTGCGCGTTCTGACTTGAGTGCTGATCGGTGGGTGTCGGGGGGAGTGGCGGCTCCGACACGACACTAGATGCAGAGCAGTTCTCTGCCAGTTTAGTAAAAGACACTTCCAATGTCGACTTCTCAGTTTTTTTCTTTTTATCCCCTTTCGCCATTCTCGTCAAGATACCAAATACACAGGCCTCACCATGGCAACCACTAAGGCGCAACTTTCCAAGGTAGTCTATGTACGGAATCTCAAAAGTGTCAAGCGGAGTCAGATTTTGTGATGAACTACACAGTACGTTTTTGAAGAAGCTACTAAATTTGTAAACTACAAACAATTTTGCAGTGCACATGCACATATCCCCCTTCCAAATTTCAATTTTGAAATCACGACTATAGATGTGCCCATCTTATATGAAAATAGTGTAAACCTTCAAGGACAAATCTTTTCCAGTTCGTTTATGCAAGTTATTGGTAATTACGAAGGGGGGCAATGCAATCAGTATTCTAAGCGTTCCAACGAAGTTCTGTTTTTAAACATTTGCATGGTTAAATTATATGTGAATGTAAATTTTATTGTGAATATAATTTTATATGTGAATGTTAATTTTCATTGTTTTGACAATTACTTGAGAAACGGTTAATTAATGGTATTTGGCAAAAAATAATATATCCCCATATAGTAACACATACATGTATAAGTGGTTGTTATATAAAACAACAAACAATTTCTTAGAGTAAAATACTAATACCGATATAGTAATATTGATCAACATGTAATATTCAGTATTTTATTGAGCATATTTACAAAGCAGCAGGAGTTTTACACCACATGTAGCCCACGTACAGAAAAAAAAATACACATATACATATATATATACATACATATAGGACAACAATATACCAATTATTTAAAAATAAATCAAGGTTGTTATGAATGATACAAAATAACTTAGAAAGTACTGACAAGGCCATATTACATATTACTTATCTAAAATTGAATAAAATGCTATCTGGTAATGCATTTAAATCTTTTAATGTCTAATAAAACTTGCTGCATGACAGCACAGTCCTTGCAGAAATGAAATGTCAATAGTTAAATGTCAATAGTCAAATTAAGTACAAATTTGCCAGTCATTTGCATTTACACAGAAAAGTTATTTTGATTTATCAGCTACAGTCTTCAGTCTTGACAGATCATGTCCAGGTTGGCCAAGTGCCTCATGGTGGGTCTGCCATGTGGGCAGTTCCATGGGTGTTCAATCTCTCCCATGTGTAACACCAGTTTCTTCATCTCACTGTTGTTCAGGGCAGTACCGATCATAACCTGAAGAGGGAGACAGAACAGACAGGCTTGAAATGGGGCTTAGGTGAAGTTCCTGAAGCTTGAGATGAAATCCATTGGGAAGAGAACAGACCCCGAGAGATGGCAATTTAACAAGCAAGCAAAGCAAGCAAATCCTCTTGTTCAATTGTATTATGCTTGCGGAAACACCCTGCTGGTGAAAACACTGAGTTCAATCATTTCTAAATCAAATAATTTGTTCAATTACATAATTAAGAGGCGAGTTGAAGTGAAAACCCGTAGACACTACGGCACTCGAGGACCAGGGTTACCTACCCCGTGGCCTAGAGAAACCAACAGCTGCATAGCAGTTGAGCCATGAATCAACATTACATGCAATGAAATTTGTGACCTGATGACATTTTTACAGGAATTAATACGGCTACAATCCGCATTGTGCGCAGATGCCAAAAAGAGCAGAAGCTAGAAAAATAACAAGCAATTAAAACAACAACAACTACACTTATTCAAAGTAGCACTCACTGATTTGCGACAGGCCCTGGAAGCGAACATCTGCCGAACGCGGGAGGGCCTGCACATGACCCCAGGGCTGTCACTCAACATGAAGATCAGCTCCTCGATGTCACCGGGTCCAAACGTCCAGTTCTTGCTCGTGGGAAGCGACACTAGCTTCACCCTCTCCATGACTCGGGCTGCACAGATAATGCAACGCATGAAACGGAGACAACCGGCAGAACGTCAATCCTTCGCTTTCTTGGTTCAACCAACTCGGGGAGAGCTACCGGACTGCTTACCGCCCTCGTCAATCAGAAAATCGAAGCCGTTTTTCTTGAAGATCTCCAGATTGTCCATCAGCACAGTCTCGCTCACCGCAGTGAGTTGCAGTTTCTGTGGACTGCAAAACAACTAGATTAAATTAAATTAAAAAGAAAGGTAATGATTAAAAAAGCAAGAAGGATCCGTCCACCTGCCATCATGTTGAAATGACCAGCCTACGGCGATATTCGGCAAAGACATTGGACTCCTTACACTATTAGTCTCTGGCCTTGCAGAACCGTGTGTTGCTGCAGCATCTCAAAGTTGTACTTCTCGTCAGTGGCGTGTTGGTCGATCATGAAGATGTCAGAGTTCAGCTTGGTGATGATAAAGCCAAGGTTGAACTGGCCAATGATTTCCATTTCTTTAAACATGTCTTTGCTGCAGGCAAAAAAAGGGTCACGCGGGAAGACGGTAAGAGCTATACTGGATCAATAAAGATTCAAAGGAAAAGAAACTAAAGAGTCACAGGTCTGAATGGAGCGAGTGATGCAAAGGTAAAACACAGAGATAATTCATGAAACTGGGAGAGTAAGGTCGGAGATTGTTTGGTTTAACTGCTCCGCAAAGTTAAAAACTTAAAAGTTTGGAGGGAAAAAAAAAAAAAAACAATTAGTTCCAATTTTTTACACAGTGAACAACCACTAATAATAAGCTATAATAAGTGCACAACCGAGTAACATTTTTATTGCACTTAAAGCACACGAAAGTAACAGCCTCAAAACTCTGAAATGGATCCAGGTTTGCAAATGAGCATGTAGGCGTCACGTTATATGTGAAGTAATTTGTTCATGGTGCCTAGAGAACTTGAGCAGGAACTTATGCGCTCTGCTAATTCTACATCAGAAATAAATCGCATTGCATCTTTTCAGTTCAAAATAAACTGTAATAAATTGATTATACGTTTTCGCATAACCAGACCCATCACAGCTACGTGGCAAAGGCAAATGACGCCGGGTCAGGTGACACGTTTCGTACTCGTTTCAACAACTCAAAAAGTTATCATTTATTTTCTTGTATAAAGAAATTGAACCACAAAACACCAGTACAAAACAACCATTCAAAAACATTAAAGGGACTTTTTTTAAATAACCATAACACTCCGATGTCATTCAAAAGACACAAAACTCATTTTTAATGTGCCAAACTTGTTTAGACAGTACAATAAAATAGAAACTTAGCTAAAGTAAGCTGCAGGTGCCACGCAACATTACGTGAAGAGGATGGAACTTTTTGTTGGGCAAAGTGGTGGGAGTACCTGATCTCTTTCTTCAGTTCGTCCTCCGCACTTTGGTTCTCACCGGGGCTGATCTTGGCCCTGAACCGCCTGTACTTCAGCCGCTCGTTGGCCTCCGCCTCCCCCCGATCCCGCAGCCTCCTCAGCCTTCCCGCCAGCTCGGGCAGGGAGAACCGCAGGGGAACCGTCCTCCTCACAACAGAGACAGGAGGGGCGTCCCACTTGGATCCACCAGGGGGAGCCTGGGCGCCTGAGTGCCACCCGTCCAGCTTCAGCCTCTTCGTCTCAGGACTCAGGCCGTGTCCCTCAGCCGGAGAAAGAGGCTCTGCCCTCGGCCGGTTGAAAAGATCTGCTGGGACGTGCTCTCCATGGCTCTTTTGAACTGTCTTCTCGCATGCAACAATGACTTTGTCATGCTGGGCCTCCGCTTCATCCGGGGTCTTAAAATCGGGCGAGGTTCCCTGCACGCTCTCCGGGGTGCTGAACTGGGGCGAGGTTCCCTGCGTGCTTTCTCTTCCCGAGTCCACGTCGCTGTCGACCTGCGTTTCATTCCACGGCCCTCCTGGCACAGGCCTCTTCACCTCCGAATGGTCCGACGGGTCTTGTGCATTTTTAAAAGTGGACAGTAAAGTATGTGTGGAGGTCCGGTTTTTGTCAGTGCTGCTAAAAAAGGACTGAAGTTTCTTCTGGGCCGGTCCGCAATGGCTGACTTTTCTGCCGTTTGTTTTGTCCCTAGCATCTGCCACCTGCTGCAATGAAAATGCAGCCCTCAGTCCAGCTAGGTTCAGGGATGACTTCCTGCTAAGAGCAGGTCCTGGAATACTTCTCACTTCTAGAGCAGCTTGGGGAAAACTAGTTATTTTCGGATCTCTTTCCGGGTCTTCCTGGTCAGGCGATTGACTGGCCGTTTTACAAACACCTTTAGGCACCAATGATACAGGAATCGTAAATAAAAAACTTAAATATAAACAGTTATCATGTAATAAAGACGCAAAGGAGTGCTTACTTATTGGAAAGGTTGTGTGGTTGAGGCTGATTTTATTTACACCGGTCTCATACATGGTGATGAGCGAGCTCTTTAGGATGGACAGCAGCAGTTTCTCTTCTTGGAGAAATATCTGCCGCTTGTCTGGTGTGACATTAACATCCACACAGTCTGAAACATACAGTAAAAATGTAATACATCTATAAATAGTCTATAAATAGATTGTTTTTCCTGCATCAAAGTCCTCATCACTTTTAAATACATTTATGGATTAAAGTAATTACCCAACTAACAGGGGAAAATTACATACATATAGGGTTTGACTCTCCTACCTGATGCAACGCCAATGTTCAAGGCAACAAATGGATACTGATGTCTGTTAAACATGTGATACACTTCATTAACGAGTTTGGAGACCTAGAGGTAGAACAAAAATGCCAACAGTGGTTTCTTACCCAATAAACACACATAGCAACCTAAACAGTGTTAAGTTACGGTGCTCATAACAAGCATCCCCCACGTACCTTTGAAGGATCGCACGGCCGTTTGTTGATAAAGAAAAACTGTCTGTCCGTGGAGCTTCGACCCACGCCATGATCTCCTTGTGATACAAACCCTGAGATTCTGCACAGCAATCAGTCAAACATTAAGAATTTGTCACAAATTTAATCACAAAAGGGTTTTCTCTTCAATAACTGCTGCTCTCCTTCAGATATATCAGACAATGTAATTACACCTCTGCCTTTCTATGGGACTGCAGGTGAAACATTTATTAATTGTTCCAACACAGACAAAGCAAATATTATAATTGACCAAATTGCTAAAAAAACAAAAATAAAATTATTTAGCAGAAGGGCTGACAAGAACAGCAAACCTACTCACGCAAAAAGATTCTCTGGTAAATCCGCTCCCTGCAGACCATAGTCCTCCTTGATGGCCTCTGTAGGAACCAGCTGCTGAAACAGCAGCAAACTCTGGAGCTGCACAAACAATACAAAGGATAAAATACATCAGACCAAATCCAAATCCATTAACAGTGCATTAGCAGAAGATTAAACAAAGGAACAAATAACAGTTCATTATCAGAACACAGGCTAATCATCCAAATTGCAGTTGAGCACTGATCCAAGTTTCACAATTGCCTGATAACGGTAAACAAACAGAACTCAATTGCCTGTTTGGGTCCAAACACCGCTCCAATGTTGTCCTTTACGCTCTGGCTCCCATTGGTGCAGAGGACAATGCTCCGTTTACCAGGGCCCGTCTGGTTGGTGCAAGTAATGCGCACTCCTGTGGAGATGATGCAATATGACTGCAGGACGTGCATCATCTTGGCATACTCCTGGAAATACACAAACAAACCCATTTTGAGTACGCAGTAAAATTAAGGGACACATTTCATACCGTATCAAGAGTTATAATGAACTTTAGTGGCAGATATTTTATCATGTTCAGATAGCCATGGTCAGAACAAATGATCAAAATCCTGCCTTATCCAATAACCACATTAAAGAGCACAGAATTCTGTGTATTTTTTTACTAATATGTCAGCTTTGTAGCTAGATAGATATGCATTTTACCCTTCCCCATGGTGAAATTGCGGTTCTACTATGTCTCAACAACACTTATTTCTCGACCGTCAATGAGGTAAGAAAGCTTTAGCACCAATGAGAAAACCATGAGTCATAATCTTGTATAACTGACATTGTTGACTGCTCATCACCCCAAGGTGAGGTGGGAAGGAAAACAGAAGAGAAAAAAATAAATAAATACAAAAGGAATTGCAATAGGCTTCCAATGCCTTTCACTGTAGTTCACGGTAACAGCCTTAAATAAATAAAAAAACAAAACAAAAGAACTGACGCCGTCCCTTTGAGAGACAGGACTCGTGACGCACCTTCTTGATGTTTCGCTGGAACTCCTTGTGGCGCACAGGCAGTGTGTAGAAGAGCTGTTGCAGGGTGACAGTCGTTCCCTGCTGTCGAGGATGAGGGTTTCGCTGGCACAGTCGACCGTCGCGATCGAACGTCAGACGCGTGCCCACCTGTGCCAACTCGTGACAGGTCACCACACTCAAATCACTGCATCCAGTAGAGGGAAAAGAAAAGAAAAAAAACTTAATCTGACCTAAAAAAAACCCACATCTCATCAAGTAAATACAACAGATATTTCACTTCATACTTGGATCTATCAGAATTTTGAAGACTGAAAAAATTAAGATTAATAATTGTTTAAAATATTCCCATTTATTTGATATAAAGGTTTGAATTTGACCGCAATTCTTTAAAATGTTCCATCTTGTAAAAGTCAACTAGATCAAAATCCCAAATCTCATATTATACCAGTGCAATCACGGTTTTAACATGGATTGAACTAATTCCCCACTGTTTGATTGCACTAAAACAACAGCTTCTGTCAGATTGCATCAAAATGTTAGCAAACACCCAGAGAGCCTGGGGTCGTACCTGAGGGCGCACAGTGAGCTGAGCGCCTCACCTCTGAAGCCAAACGTTTCCACATGAATGAGATCTGAGAAGTCTCGCAGTTTGGAGGTGTGGTGCTTCAGGGCTGTACAGTTTGACAGGTGCAACAAGTAGCAGCTTGTAAAATTGGTTAGAATTGAATTTATTCAGGAGTCTCTTTTTTTTAATAAAGACAATTTTACACTTTGTTACTCACTCAGTCCCTCAAAATTGGCTTCCTCCACTCCTTTCCCATTGTCGGACACTTCCACCAACTCCGCTCCAAACTCTTTCAGTCTGATTTCTAAAAAATATTGCAAACTGTGAGCTGTCGTTTTTAGTCGCACGTTACCCCCAAGATACTTTTACGATTTCAGAAAACCAACTCAAAATAGCAACCTTGGAAGTAGCATTTTTCTGCAAAGCCGATTTTCAGATCATTAAAAACAACATACCTGCATATTTTAAGAACTATTGGACAATAACACGCGGGCACAAACATGCACTTGCCGATATTGGTAGCTCCTGCGTCTATGCTATTCTCCACCAGCTCCTTTACGGCTGTGGCCAGGCTTAACACAACCTGGCCGGAGCAGATCTGATGTACCGAGTGCCGGTCTATAGGCCTAATGGCCTTGGCCGGTTCTGCACTGTAGGAGTCGAATTGCAAACACAAATAGCAAAATCAGTAAAAGTGCAAAGTAATGCAAAAGTAAATCAGTAATACTTTATTCAGCTAGTAAAACTCCTTTCAGAGTGTGATTGGCAGATTAATTTCGAGGCGCGAATAATTTTTTGGGGAATATAGCTGTCCTGAATCTACTGAAATTGGTTAACGGTGTTATATATTCATTGCCAGAAATTCGAACTTACTGCAATCTAGAATGATCAAAACAGATATAAAGTTAAACAATATAAACATTTTATATGACCTGAGGGTCAAATATTATAATATAACGGGAAAATCTGTGCTATATCGTAAAAACTAGCTAGCTACGTTAATGCTTTACCCACTGGTTAGGTTGGAGAGCAAATTAAGAGCTAACTTACGAGGAACATGGGAGACAAAACCAACCACGGTACTCACCAAGCGTCTGTCATTTCTTATTTAGCTAATTGAGCCGACACTTATGCTACTATTTGATACCTAAGCGGTATGTTTGTTTTGGTTTATAATTGCCGCCAAAGCGGAGCGGAACAATATTTGCAGTGTTAGTTTAAGTACATTTTTACAGTGTCTCAGAAAAAACGTTTATTGTTAAAGACCTGCCCGCGACACACTATTACTTGAGGTTGCAGTCTGAAAAATATAACAAAAAGTTCTAGGTAAACCTACTTCCTGTAGCAACAAACACAAGAACATTTTCAAAATAAAAGCGCAGACTTATCTTAATTGCATTTTTGTTTATTTGTTATGGCTGCAGTTCTACAGTCAATAAGAAGGCATTTTTTTATATAATGGTGGGAGTAATACTTCCAAAAAATTGATGACTAGTTGACTGAAGAAATGACTTTAAACGAAATAAGGCAGGAATGGAATTAAATACATTTTATACTTTTGGAAGTAATTACCATGTCTTAAATATATTTCATATTGTATAAATGATGTCAGCTTTGACAGGATATTCACGTGAAACTGCTTCCTTGTAAAGAGGCTAACACATTTCTGTCTTGGTGATGATCCGTAAATTTCCAAGAAAATCTGAAGTCGTGCCGAGTCGTGGGTCTTAATTTAAAACAGGTCTTTGTCCCAAGCATGACTTTTGGGTTCCATATTAGAAACTATCTATAAATTACCACTCAAAATACAAAGTGTACACGTGTATAGTTCAAGTAGCACACCCCCAACATGATGCAACCTGTCATTTTATATCTACAATATTATGGGCAGTTATTAGGTCAAGTTAGCAATATCATGACGTGTCTTACTAGACCTTGGCACACAGTTTAAAATATTATAACTGTTGTCTACGGGGGGAAACTTACTATTGACAATTGATTGTTTGGTCCGCTTCAAAACACAAATTATGATGTGATAATAAAATACTCGAGAGGTCAAGTCATGCAAATCGTATTTTTCGTTTTGAATAATAACCTACATTTCGAGCAATCCCTTACTTCGCGTGTTTGGTTAACATGGCGAACGGCAGTTGCACTTCATTTTTGGTGGTTTTCATTTGTGGATTAAAGTTGAAATAAATCATGATGTAAAGACAATGAATAGTAGATTCAATAATAATTGATAATTTAAGGTTTTCTTAAGTTTTAAATGGCAGGACTTGGTTGGTGAAATTTACTCAACTAGTTAGGTAGCGACCGATAGTGTCAAAATTTGAAAACATTTTTGTCGGTATGTGGAACACTAATAGTAATCTGGTGGAAGAACATTCGCATAATAATAGTAACGTATTTAGGTGGAGCGATATATCCAGCAGTAGCAGAAGACATGAGAGGGCAGTCTTTACGTTTCCTGATGAAGACGAAGAGGATATTCAGTTTGACAGTGAGTTGGATCGTGGTAAATCGAATAAATGGGGGCTGTTTAATTACGTTTCCTTTTTATCATTATAAGAAAAAAGAGAGAATATGCTTTTAAATGCAGTTATGTTTAGTGCGATTTTCGGGTTGCCAAAGTTTATATTCGATCCCAGCCCGTATCAAAATACAACTGAAAAGTCCCCGAAAAGACATCTGAAAACATAGTAATGAAAGGAATGATCTGCTTTATCCCCAGTCCATTGTACCGATCTCCAAATCTCAGATCTCAAAAGCATAGTGTTGAACTACCGTTTAAAATAAAACTGGAATGACAGCGGACGACAGCTGATTTCTATGGAATTGCATTTCTTTAAATACATTTTAGGATAATAAATATTACATTACAGTTTGCTCATACCCTTTTCACAAGCGTTGTAAAATATATTAAAATTCATAATGTTAGAGTGAACATAATGGATATTTTGTAGATATATAGATATATATTTTATAACCCCACATTAGTTAGCGGCCCAGTTGGACCACACTTTGGAATTACAAAGCGCGGCGGCAGCAGATGGTCTGTTTGCGCAGATTCGTCATGTTCACTTGTCTTTTCAGCTGAGGACTGCATGGTTATTTGTTATCTACGTGGGTCTTGCCTTTCAAAATAAAACTTCTCAATTACTTGGGCATTCAATTCTCCTTTTCGATTTGCCTTTATTTGATCATCTGTTTCAATGGGCTGATGACAGGTGCAGTTCTTAACCACGTGATTTTGATTTTGCCTGTAATGTGCTAGAGTGTAAAGGCGAGCTGCGTTCACACCAAGTTTTCACTTATTGCAGATGCACGTGTGATTATCTATTTATGTAAATGCTGGTGAATTTGCTTACCGGGTATCCTGAACTGGATTTTAGTTTTTACTGTTTACAGGAATTATTTATTTTTTTAAATGCTTGATGATCTCATAAATGAGATCCAAAAAAGTGACACTTATTGTGTTTATATTTTCAGAGCTAGTATATTGTCGTAACATATACAGACGTGGCCAAATTTGTTGGTTCCCTTACAGCTCATTGAAATAATGCTTCATTCCTCCTGAAAAGTGATGATATTAAAAGCTATTCCATCATGTATACTTGCATGCCTTTGGTATGTCATAGAATTAAAGCAAAGAAGCTGTGAAAAGAGATTAATTATTGCTCATTCTAAAAAGATATTCTAGAAAAGATAATAAATAATTGTATTAAAGTGATATTCCAAACTAATTAGTTTCTTTAATTAGTATAACACATCTCCAATCTTGGAATCAGTCATTCAGCCTATTTAAATGGAGGGAAGTGGTCAATGTGCCATTTGGCATCATTGTGTGCACCACACTGAACATGCACCAGAGAAAGCAAAGGAGAGAGTTGTCTGAGAGAGTTGTCTGAGGAGATCAGAAAGAAAATAATAGACAAGCATGGTAAAGGTAAAGGCTACAAGACCATCTCCAAGCAGCTTGATGTTCCTGTGACAAACAGTTGGAAATGTTATTAAGAACTTCAAGGTCCATGGAACTTTTGCCAACCTCCCTGGCCACGGCCGCAAGAGGAAAATCGACCCCAGATTGAACAGAAGGATGGTGTGAATGGCAGAAAAAGAACCAGGGATAACTTCCAAAGAGATACAAGCTGAACTCCCAGGTGATGGTACGTCAGTTTCTGATCGCACCATCCATCACTTTTTGAGCAAATGTGGCCTCCATGGAAGAAGACCAAGGAGGACTCCACTTTTGAAAGAAAAACTTTAAAAAGCCAGACTGTAATTTGCTAAAAATGCATATTGACAAGCCACAATCCTTCTGGGAGACTGTCCTTTGGACAGATGAGTCAAAACTGGAGCTTTTTGGCAAGTCACATCAGCTCTATGTTCACAGACGAAAACATGACGCTTTCAAAGAAAAGAACACCATACCTACAGTGAAACATGGAGGAAGCTCAGTTATGTTTTGGGGCTGCTTTGCTGTGCCTGGTACAGGGCACAATGAAATCTCAAGACTATCAAGGCATTATGGAGTGAAACATACTGTCCAGGTGTCAGAAAGCTCTGTCTCAGTTGCAGGTCATGGGTACTCCAACAGGATAATGACCCAAAACACACAGCTAAAAGCACCCAAAAATGGATAAGAACAAGATATAGGACAGTTCTGATCTGTCCTGATCTGAATCCTATCGAACATCTATGGAAAGAGCTGAAACTTGCAGTCTGGAGAAGGCACCCATCAAACCTGAGACAGCTGGAGCAGTTTGCTCAGGAAGAGTGGGCCAAACTACCTGCTAATGGTTTGTTGAACTGAGAAACGGTTTGTTGAAATTTGTTGAACTGAGAAACAAAATATATATTTTTTATCATTTGGATTCCCATAAAAAAGTACAACAAACAAGCTCATCCAGCTATATGTGGTAATATTGTTGGAAAAACTTCAGCTCTATACTGATCCAGTCAACAAATACTTTTTTCTCTCTGAAAATGTATCCGAAAATCTGAAATGCGTGGAGGCACACATATGTGCATATGTATATACGCATGTGTGTTTGTGTGTGTGTTTCATGCCGCAGTTTCGTATTGCCTTTTCAGGGGTAGGAGGGGCATTGGGTGGCAATGTTTTATTGCTGATAAGCCTTGCCGATGAAAACGCCTAGGGCTGGAAAACCAGAAACATTATTCCAAGGCTTTGAATATTCAAGCGCGTCTGAATGTTTTTGCATCTAATTTTTTTATAAAATGGATCAAGATAGAAAAGATTTTTTTGGGCTGATTGCTAGAGTTATTGCTGAAGGTATGTACATAGAATTATTTGTGTTGTGAATACATTACACGTGTGAATAAGTGAACATCACAAAGACATTCAGATGTATTTGTACGCATTTTAGTTCCTGCCTATGTCCCCTTCATGTGGCCTTTGAGGTGTGTTTCTAATGAATTAAAAATTATGCATAGAGAAGCAGTAAAATAGTTAAATAAGTTTCCCCTTGTTTGACCCCTTACCGTATATTTTTCCTGCTTTTTACATAGCCTCCGATGCTGCTGAGAACCGTGAGCTTGTAGATGGCACAAAATACACGTCCATCCAGGAGTTTGCTTCCGCCATCCCCAACCATCTGCTGCTGGGCTCTCTGCTGGAACACCTTTGCTTTGTGTACGAGAAAGACCCCCAGCGCTCCCGCCTGCTGTTCAAGGGTTAGCCTCCACTCGAAGCGCCTCTCAGTGGGAGTGTGTTTTGCTTTCCGTTTAACGTTGTAAGATGTGCCTGCGGTATGCTAACTGTTTGTTAAGCCGTCCATGTGAAAGTGAAATTTTTTAAACTTTGTTTTGGGGGATGATTGGAGTGAATGGTGAATGTTTAGACTGCAGACTTTTTCAGTGTGCACTTCTTGTCGTGAGGCATAATGTACATTTTTAATCGATATTTACTGATTATGTTCACTTTTTTTTCGGATTTTCTGTTTTGTTCGTTGTGCACAAAGGCGGGCCGTTATAAAAATGAATGTATTTCAGTTCTGGATGGTGACAGCCCTTGTCTTGTTCTGTTTGCACTCTCACTTTCCTGTGGCTGCAGCGATTAGCAAGCGCCTGGTAGGGATGAACCTACTGTCTCCCCTGGCGGTTTGTGACGAGTTCAGCACAGTGCGACTCCAGCACAACCGAGCCTTTACTGAACTCCTGCACTTGGCCAGCGCCTCACTTTTCCCCCAGGTAATCCAGGACTTGCCCCAGTTTTAACATATCCGCCTCTCCTTCTCCATACACCGTTGCTCTCTACAAAGCTCAGCTTGTCCTTTCATTGACTCTAGGATCAGAGGTGCTTAAATGCGGACAGCCAAAGACTGAAATTAAGGTACGTCCCTTGTGTGTTTGATGCTTTTTTTGTTGTTTATTAGTGAAAAACCGAAAAGACATTTACGCTTATTGGTACGTTACTTATTTGAAGTTAACGAACAAGCCACAATGTCTTCCACCATCGAAATTGCATACAATGCATGTGATATTTTATTAGAGCCATGCTACCTTTACGAGCATTTTTGTCAGTTTTGTTTGTAGACAAGGGTCACATTCTCTATATTTATGGTCATGGTTGTGATACATGCTTTAAAGACTGCTACACGTGTACATTGTTTCTTGATTATAACAGATTTAGAATGGAGGATATTTTCCAAGCGCAGACATCTCGCTATCTCAGTGAGTTTGAAGAGATCTGCAAACTTGGCAAAGGATCCTATGGGAAAGTCTTCAAGGTGCTGTTGTCCAATCTCATTAACTTCCAGCACAAATCGGAGATGTTTTTTCACCCATAAAAATAAAAAAACACATCTTGGAAGTCAATTTTTGTGTGTTTATGCGCGTGTCTTTTTGTTTTAAAGGTAAAAAACAAGCTGGATGGCCAGAGTTACGCAGTTAAGAAAATTCTGATCAAGGACGTTACCAGAGAGGACTGCATGAAGGTGTGTTGATATTTTTCTGTGAACCGGCTTTAGGCGACCTAGTCGCTGTAAAACTGGACCGCGGTGAATAAATCTGACACGTGCCTACATTGAGTCACGATCAGCGTGCACTCAATAGAAATGTGCTGGTTGACTGGTTTCGTTGCAGGTTCTCAGGGAGGTGAAGGTCCTCTCCAGTCTACAGCATCCCAACATAGTGGGTTATCACACTGCCTGGATGGAGCACGTACAACCTGTAAGAAACGGTAGGTGTTGGGTAAATCAGTGTCATTCATTTCCTTAGGTATTTTTCGATTTTGCCATTGAAAAATGGACAATTGCCTTCTGGGATGCACCGCACACAGTTTGTCTGTGGAGCTGGACGAAAGTTAAGGTAAGTTATAGGAATACCAGAAGTCAGAGAGGAGGCCTCAAAATAATATTTACTTTCAATCTGTTCTTCTGTCTTTGCGTTTTTACTCTGTTTACGCGTTTCTTTTCGCTTTCAGTTTCAAAATCCAATATGTCTGCTTGTCCATCCCTGGAAAAGCTTTCACTAAAGGATGAGTATGTATTTTAAAATCCCTGCCTCCTCCATATAAAAATATAAATTTAGTTGTCCTCACTTTTTGTCTGAAGGACTGATTTCAGTATATGGTTACATTGTTACTTCCCTACAGCTATTCTGAGGAAAGCCTTGACAGTAGTGGAGGCTCCTTTATAGTATTTGAAAACTCCGACTCCCAGGAGAGGGAGAAGCAAGACGCGGCACCCGAGGTGAAGGCTATCGCGGTAGCCAAACCCAATCAGAGCCAGGCAGTCTGCCCCAAAGGCCCGCTGGATGACTTCATCCCTTGCGTGTTTCTGCGGAGCCCCATGGCGGCTACGGGCGCGGAAGGCCTCCCTGTGGCTGGCGGGGACGGCTCTGTGTCAGCCGCGGACCACTCCAGCAGGAGCGTGCTCGAGCTGAACAACAACTCCTGCCTCGACCCGGACGGCCAGCAGTGGGACGAAAGGTGCTCCCGGGAGGTAGGATGTCGCTAGGGTCCGACTGGTGCCGAAACACAACTGAAAATGTTTTGGATTTTGGAGTATGGGATGGGACCCTAGTCTAAACACAAAATCCATTTATGTTTCATATACACCTTGTACTCATAGCCAGAAGGTAATTTTGAATGAAAAATCTATTAAATAAAAAATTCTAGTTAAAGATAAAAGGTTCGTAGTAACGAACGCAGGGAACACTTTTTCTACGTTCCGGAAAACATCCCACGGCGTCGGTGGTTCATCAGCTCGAGCGTTCCCACGCCAGTCTGTTTCAGATCACGTGCAGTTAGCGCTGCGTTCCGTAATATTGTATTTGGTTTTAAAAATTTTCTCTTTTGTAGTGTGTCTTAAGTGTTTTATATGCAGAGAAAGTTATGTAAAATATATGACCAACTGATGCTAAATACGAACCGTATGTACCTGATCCGGCTTACATACAAATTCGACTTAAAGACGCTCCTCAGGAACGGAACTCGTTTGTAACCCAGGGACTGCCTGTATTTTTGTACCACAAAGCAGAGAATAAGTAAATAATGAACTTAGGTCTGGCGTGGACGATGTTTGGTAACGAACTGACCCGAATAGTCTCAGAGCGTCACATGGGCAAGTGAAGTCAGGTCTGGCGTTTACGATGGTTGGGAACGAACTGACCCCAACAGAGTCTCAGAGCGTCACATGGGCAAGTGAAGTCAGGTCTGGCGTTGACGATGGTTGGGAACAAACTGACCCCAGACAGAGTCTCAGAGAATATTGAATATATGAATATTATATATGAATATATATGAGTATTTAAGGGGGCCGTTGCATTGTCGATATATTTTTTCTTCACCTTTTGTTTTTGCTTTGAAAAACGCCAATATATTTTGTGTACTGCGTATGAATAGACTAGATGGTATACTCACAAATATTTGCAATGGTATAAAGCATGAAATGTTTACAAAAAGTTTGTCTTTAATTTTGTTTCAACAGAGTAGTGACGCTCATGCTGTCCTTTAGAATGATAACTTTGGATTAGATTCTGATACGTATTTTACAAATGAATGTAAATTTCAAGTTTCATGTAATGCAGTAAGTCCTAAATGACCATACACCCAATATGCAATAGTCACATTGAAGCTGAACGTTTAGCACCTGACAGAAATCGTCCCCACCACAGTGTGGATCTGCGTCCCCGCGACTGAGGACTCGAATGCCCGCAGTAGCGTGTTGAGGAAGGCACGGCGTCCGAGTTATCAGTTGGCGGTGTGCGTTGGGCTGGGCGGGCGTGCAAAACGGTGCTGTGGAGAGATACCGGAGTGGGCCCAGAGGGACAGAGACCTGAGAGGGGGGCGGGGGGGTCCCCCCTAATTACTTACTTGTTGTCCGTCAGCCTCCTTTCTCCTCCCTCCCCACGCACACGCAAAAGGGCTCCTTTCTCGCAACTTTGTTTGTCAGTTGTCCCGCTTGTCAGTTGTTCCCGCTTGCCTCTGGTCCCCCGCGTTTATGAAACTGCTTTTTCTTCCTCTTAAGAAGCGGTTTAGCATCAGCGTCCCGCTGTGTTTTCTCTGACTGTGTTCCACAGGGGCAGTTTCACCTCCTGCTGTACATCCAGATGCAGCTTTGTGAACGCTCCCTCAGTGACTGGATCCTGGAGCGGAACAGGCTGACAGAGGAACTGGCACCCCTCTCAGGTGAATAGGCCAGTACATCTTTCGGGCTGATTCACTCACCTGACGTGTTTTTAAACCCACCCTTTCTCTCTCTCTTTCCCCCATGTGTAGGTTATTCTTTTATAAGCCAGGCTTTCATTCAAATTCCTTTTAATGTTGAATCCCATTTGCTAGTTCACTTATCTTAGAAGTGTGGCACGCAATTATGGGAGAGGGGCCTCTTGGGCGCCTTCGCTTATAGATAGGAGTTCTTAGTCATTGCCAAGGAGGAAATGCACACTTTAGTCAGCCATTATTCATTCTGAAAACCCAGTTTCATGTATTTAGTATGGTCTAGACGTCCCCTTGATGGATAATTATTCACTTTTGTTTAAATCCGTACAAGCTGCTTAATTAACAGCTCTGAAGTTTTTGAAGTACATTCATCTTTAATTTCAGTTGGATCTTGTTAACAACCTAAATTATTGATCAACTTTGTGTGCATGGTTTTGACAATTGGCAAATGCCACATTATAATGCAGTGTCTAACATCAAAATTGCATTTTGGAAGAAAACTCTTAAGAAAACATGTGACTTTCAAACATTATCGTGAGCAGTACAACATAAAAGTGTTGGAATACTGTTGTTACATTTAACATTTATTCAGTTATATGGTCATATCTACTGGGTTGTCAGGCTAAGTAAAATCATTTCATATAAATAGATTAAAAAACATATAAGGGAATTTACTATAAAACAGAGGCTGACCACCATGAAAACCATTAAACAATATTATATGAGCTACTTTTCTGTGATTTAATTCTTATGCAGATGTTTTCACTTTTAGAACATTAGTACAAAGGTGCAGTGCAACTAAAAGTGCAGATAATCACACCAAATTCACTTGAGCCGTCTGGTGACGGCGGTATTGCTGGGCGCAGGTATTCAGCTCCATGATTGACAGCCAAGTTAAGGCTCAGTACTAGGAGATGGAACCTCAAAAGTAAAGAGAAACTCAACAGGCCTAGTGTAGCGGGAGTGGTGTCGGGTCTGATGATGGACGAATTAGGACCCATTTCTATGGTAATATAGAACTTGTGCCAGTATCAGGACTATGTCGCCTTGAAACGCCTGATGTACGGATAACCCAGCAACAGTAGCATATCAGTTAAAAAGATAGATAGCTGGCTACTCCATTATGCCTGTGATTTTTCAATGTATACTTACAACTTTTTTGTATGCATGTAAAAATCTTGCATTCATTCTTTTTTCTAAAACTGGCAGATCCCTACAGTTGTGTGGATGCTAAAAAAACTTTTGCCATACTTCGGAAAATACTCGAAGGGGTGCAATATATCCACTCCAGAGGAATCATGCACAGAGACTTGAAGGTGAGGTCTTTTTACTTGGATTTGAACTGTATTTGAAACAAGCTTCAGTTTTATGTTTGTTTTTGTTTTCGCCAATGATCGCCAGTGTCGCGTGGAATCCGGTCCAGTCTCCGTTTCACTCTGTAAAGTCTCCTGAAGGGCCGTCCGTGTCCCCTGGCCTTGCGTTATTCGTATTGCCATTCTCCCCAGAAAGCGTTGATTCCCCGGAGCTGTCCCCCGCAGCTGTAGATGAAGTCATGTGACTTTCCAGGCAGCACCTGCGTTAGGTTTTTACGCTCTGTCTCTCTCCGTACTTTGCGCGTATTTGAATCCTGCATGTGTCTCGGAGGTTGAGGGGTTGATTGGAGAGGTGGAGCTTGTGCCTCAGGGACTAGCAATCTGGTCGCAACAACGCCCTGGGAAGGATGCCGTGCTCGTTGGTAATG
The DNA here is from genome assembly GCA_025775065.1 of Hiodon alosoides. Classification (NCBI taxonomy): domain Eukaryota; kingdom Metazoa; phylum Chordata; class Actinopteri; order Hiodontiformes; family Hiodontidae; genus Hiodon; species Hiodon alosoides. Next base: position 45,891 of record JAOYSI010004239.1, read on the forward strand.
GTGAACGTCATGGGGCTCAATCCAGCTTGATTTACACGTTGGGTTTTGGGTTGCCAGTGCTCTAGGCACCCGAACTTTAATCATTTTTCTTTCTCCAACCCCTTTTATCGCCACTTTGCAGCTGAAATTCAAGCTTTTTCATGCTCTCAGTTAAACTTGTTGCGGATTTCAACTAATGCGCTTCTGTTTAGCTAAGCATTCTCAGTAGCAGGCAATTCATAGTATTACTATATACTGAAATTATAATGACCTGTTTTTGGATGGCGTAAAAAGCTCATTGCTTCGATATGCGAATAGGTTCGTTCACTGTGTGTGGCTTTACGAGCTTGATTATTTTGGACGACTTGTTTAATAATGGCGTTGTGCAGTCATTGTCGATGTGACCCCAGCAGATAATGCGTCTCAGCCGATTCACTTGATGGCTATAATGCGTACACTTTAGGTTATGACACGGGCTGTTACGATTACACATTCTGTATGATTTTTAAATGTGACAAATTTTGAAGCGGATAGTGCTAAATATTCAAAATATTGACTATTCTAGAACGTGAGAGCGTGGAATTGTTTAGAGATTATGATTTCACTCACGTGTCGTTAAACCAAGAATATTTGATCTCAAAGAAATAATAAGCATTTAGCAGAACACTGTACAGACACCTGTTTGTGTGGCTTTGATAGGAAGAACTCTACTAAACATTTTGTTTAAAGGATAAGCTATACTGCTTATGCCCATACTATATTGTAGCAACCTGGGGTTCGGAGAGAGTGGGAGGGGCTACCCCAAGTTCAGGGATGACATTTGCTTGCCTGCTAAAGGCGGGATTTTATGTGTGGGCGGGACCACGCCAGGGGAAAGGGGTTTAGTAAGGGGGTGACAGAATGTGGGGAGATTGAGGAATGAATGGGGTAGTGAGTGAGTGTGGTGGTGGTTCCCCCCCCCCAGGGGTGAGGGTGGTTCCACCCTTGGGAGGAGATAAAATGAGGGGGGCACTTGAGGTGTGACGAACTTGCAGACACGACAAATTAAGTGCATCCGTCCTTTTATTTGGGAGAGCAATCCAAACAACGAAACTTACCTCAACGCTACAATACTATACTGTTGTTGAATAGATTGGTTGTGTCTTTGACCTTTTGGGGGGGGGGGGGGGGGGGGGCGGGGGGGGGGGGGGGGGGGG